>CM053268.1:60300991-60582839 GCA_028583415.1 Protea cynaroides | reverse complement strand
GGGTGAGGCCTTGGATTCACTGTTTGGCATTAGGATTGGTTAGTTGCGAGCCCAGTTTGCAGCCCTCGCCAACAGGGGCTTACGTGTTGGTATGACACTATATAGCAATAAACGTAACCTTTGTTATATATTGTTCATGATTGGGTGCATGTGAGTTGACGATAAACGTGATCTTTGGGTAACGTCACACACTCGTGTATAGAGGCGGAGTCAATAAACGCGACCTTTGGCTACCTAAACCTTTCTATTGCGTACTGCAAACTTTAAACCAGACCAAAGATATAAATTGACTTTTTGCATGCATATGTAATGTTGCATTGTTTTGGCTAGTCACTGAGCCGTGATGTGTGCTCACCCCTCGACGTCGAATATTTTTTTAGTTGATGATGCAGGTTATACCGTTGAAGACTATATGAATGCGTCTGCGTACGGGAATGTGGCAGCGATGGAAGTTGAAGCTGAAGTGGATACACACGACTCCTCTTGCGAGTGCAACTCGTGTGTATTTGATTAGATATTTCATAGGTTTCTTTATTTGGATTTATTAAAGATTTGTATTGATATTTACATATGTCTCGGTTGATACAGAATAAATTGTTATTTAAATTTTAATATCACATAGATTCTCAGTTCATCTATTTACAAGATTTCCGCTATTGTGTATTTACTCTGATTATGATTACGAATGTGTGTAAGTTTGGATAACGCGGGGGATAGCCTATTTGAGATCCTGATTGAACCGTTGGTTTATTAGCGGTTCATCACACCATTCTGGTTAGACCAAAATTGGGGTGTGATAACCTTCTTCCTCTAGCCAACACTTTGGAGATTCCTAATCAAACCCAGGTTTAGGAACAAGCTTGAATGCCTTCATCTTGTCTATCCACGAAACAAAAGACTTGTTGGAATTCCAGAAACCCACGAAAACCATGCTCTCTGCTCTTTCTCATGGAGCTCAAAAAATACTCTTGAGCCTAACTACCAAGAGTAGTGTCCCCAAACCACCATATCCCGACTTCCTCTAGTTTAGTCAACAATATCTCATTCTTCATGGCGATCTGATCTGGCATTTACCGGCTCACAGAATCTAAAGAGAGGCAAAGGAGTAGGAACAGAGTAAACTCTGTGGTATCAGATTATCAAGTGTCTCAGGTCGGGAAGGCAACGACAACACTGTTTTCTCTCTCGACTTTCAAGTCTGAGACAGTGTCTCTGTCTCATCGGGGCAAGTCGGCTCTCTCTTGCAGATATTACCTTGCGAGTTGCGACATCCCTAATTTCATTTCTCTCGACTCTCAAGTCTCAGACAGTGTCCCTGTCTAATCGTGGCGAGTCGGCTCTCTGTTGCAGTTATTACCTTGCGACATCCCTAATTTCTCTCCAACTCTCCCTAATCTCTCACCTACCTCCCTAATTATTCTGTAATTCCTTGTACAGCACCGTCGATTAAGTTTCTTCAATTGTTGTTTTCTTGTTCTTCTTCTAACACAACCTATCTTTATATATATATTTTTTAATCCTAACATGATTAAGGGAGTGTGAGATGCAGATGCAAAATCATGTATCTATATGAAATAAATAATTATATGGATGGACAATTAATCAGGCCTCTTCCCCTGATGCCTTTTTATTACAAGCCCCAACACAAATTCAACTTGAACTTAAATTTTTCAGAACCAATTAAAATATTTTTGATCTTCTTTCCTTAGTTGTCCTACTCTCTCACTCGTTAAGCCTTCTATTGCAGATTGTAATTAACATGGATGACTACTTATATGACGAGTTTGAGAACTATATTGGACAAGAAATAGAGTCTGCTAGAGACTCTAATGATAGGGAGGAAGATGAGGACATACTTGACAAAGCCAATGAAGAAGCAACGGCCTCAGATGATGATAATATTGTTGCTGCTTCAGCTGGGTGAATAACATCTATTAATGATGTTGACATGGATAACTAGGTTGCATTTGGAAATTTCTAAAGCAGCTTGCGATTGGAAGTCTTCTAAGTCTGTTTTATTTTATTGCTTTCCTTGTTTAGTTTGAGAAGTTGCAACGCTATTCTACAGAAGCACGTAACCATTGAATTTAAAATGAAGATAGTTTTACTGTCTTTTTTGTTTTGTGGATTTCAGACCATGAAGTGGGATTCGTCCATATCTCAAAATCTGCAATTGGATTACTGTCCAACCTTGATGGTTCGTCTTTCTTGACAACTGGGTCAAACAACTAAGGATTTAGTCATAATCAGATTTGTATGAGTTACTGAGTTTCTACCTTGCTGGTTGTTGTTCCTATCATGCTGTTTTTTTTATAGAAAAATAAACTCTAATTTCTTCCATCAATCATTTTTTGAATCGAAATAATCAAGGTTAACCGGCCCAACCTTACCTTGTCAGGGTCAATCAGGTAGATTAGGGTTAGGCCCAACCTTGTTAGGGTCAGGTTTAGGGTTGTACATTTTTTTGACTCTGGCAAAATTGGGTTAGATTAGGGTTACATTTCAATAGTTAGGATTGGGGTCAGGGTTTTGAAAAACCCAACCCAACCTGACCTTGTTGTAGCCTTAGTTCTACCATTAGAAAATTATAGAACAAACCACTTCAATACTTATCAGACCTGTCTGTTATGATAGGATCTGTCTGATATAAATTTAACAAATGAGAATGGGGTGTGTGAAATTAATCGAAAATTGGGTTGGGTGACTTAAAATCAACGTACAAGAGGGTGTGTGAAATTTTCCTATATTTTAATTTGCATTTGGATTATTCAAATTAAAGATGCAAATTTTTGAGCGGGAATTCTCACTGGGGTAGAAGTAGAACAATAAAAAATCCACACTTCCGCATTTCCGCATTTCCGCTACCACTTTTGGATCTGCACTTTGAAACCCTCAAAAGAGAAGTCGATTGGGTGCGCTTGGAAGCTGGTTTCTGTGCTGAGGGAAGAAGAAAGGGAAAGTAAGGGTTCCTCAGCAGATTAGCCCTCATCTCTTTTGGGTTCCAGCTACAATTCCAGAAAATCTTTCTGAATTTGTTCTAATATTGGTGATGTTTATCAATTTCATATCTTTAAATGCTGGAAATGAGAGGCACTTCTTTGAAATTCGAAAACCCCATTCAAGACGCTATTTCTACAATTAGATTCGCTCCTCGATCCAACAATCTCCTCATCTCGTCATGGGACTCCGTGAGTAGTTGATCTCGTAATTCCCTTTTCAGTTGTTGTCTTTGAGATTCCTAATCATTTGCGCTGTTTCTTCTGCAGGTTCTCCGGTTATACGATGTCGATAATTCTGTATTGAGGTTGGAAGCTCCAGCCGAAGCCGCACTTCTCGATTGTTGCTTCCAGAATGAATCTGTAGCCTTCAGCGTGGGTTCTGATGGTTGTGTTAGAAGGTGTGTTATTGATTGACCATACACACGGTTCTTTTCTTCAGTTTCTTTCGAATTAATCTTATTATCAGCCTGCAAATTTATAAACTAGATGTTCCTCAGGCATGCTGGAAATTTGGGAAAAGGTAGGGGTAAATGGAAAATTTAGAACTGCACACCGATTGAAGTCCCCACTCTCGCTGTCCCTCTCTTTCTCTGATGAGTTTGTTACTGTTTCATTTCATTTCTCCTATGATTTTGGTGTCTGACATGCACAAAGTAACATTCAAGGATCTTAACTGATTGGCATGGCAAGTGCAATTTTTTACATATGCTAATTAGCTTTATTTTAGAGAAGGAAAATAACTTGTCAAAGGAGAACAGAGGTCACAAGCTATATATCATTTCACGCTTAAAGCTGACACTTGTATTGAGCCCCAAATTCAATCATCTAGTTTCATTTATTACTTATATTTGTTTGAATTATTGATGATGTTGTGAATTTATGGTGTTCAGGTGATGTATTTTGACTAATTGTGGTGCAAAATGTTGTTAGGTACGACTTCAATTCCGGAGTCACTGAAATGATAGGGAATCATGATGACTTGTCTACATGTATAGATTTTTCTGAGGCAACTTGTAAGTAACCTAACCACCACCTTTCGCAGGTTAGCAACATTCTAGACTTATGGTGCATGTAATTAAATGAACTTCTTTCTCATTTCCATGACCAGTAGAATGTTATCTTTTTGGAGCACTTCATGTTAAAAATTTGATGTTCTGTATGAACCACATTAGTCCTCCATGTGGCAATAGATAAATACCGTTTACTCATTTAGTGGTTTCATAGGAATTGTATATGTGTTCACATTATTTGTGTTACCTTGCTTATTTTCTAGCAATTTTTTGGATTTACCACTGATTGTATTAAAAATTACATTTGTATGCATAGCTAACTTTTGGAGGTCACAGTTGTTGCTGCTGAAAACTGGCTTAGCCGATCAGAGCTCGGACCTAGTATCAAATCCCAGTCCATAGAGTCTATACCTCCTTTGTCAGGGTCTAACTCCATCTGAGGTGATCACAAACCCGAATAAAATCAAACTTCGCTGCCCAGCAAGCAATCAATCCCTGACTGACCGGAGGCCTAAAAGCGTCAAACTAAGGAGGGGCTACAGCGAAGCGCTTACCAAGCGCGAAGGAAAGGGCCTTCGCCTCACGTTTTGGCCAAGTTGACTATGTTCTATCTGAGTTCACAAGTTTAACCGAGCTCGAGGTATGAACCTGAAAACAAAGGAAATTTTACAGAGGGCTGGATTGGTCAATCTGGTGGCCACTCTGATGATTAAGTCAGTTCACAGAGCTAGCGGTATGAAGCAAAACAAAGATAAATGCTTATTTAGAGAGTGGGGTAAGGTTTGAGCATAAGTTTTAGAATGGAAGAATATCCGTCCTTTTACCTTTGTGTTTGTAAACTTATATAAGAGCGCCTGACCTTTGAAGATGTCCAAATTACCCTTTAGGAGTTACAGAACTGTTGATAACCGAAGTTTTTTGCAGGTAGTGGTTTAGCCATTGGATGATGATCCCACGGGTGTAGTTGGTGCAGTTGTCAGCGTATAACCCTTAGACTTTTCCTTGTTTCTAGGGAAGTGGATTAGATGCTCTAATTGAGGAGTCATTCCTTTATATTTAGGAGAATGACCAATATCGTTGATTGTCGCCACGTATTGTACATGTGGTATGATATTAGTATACTCAATATTGGAGGTATGTGTCGCTCTGTCATTGATCGATAGAATATGGTATCAATAGTTGCCCCTTGCTTCTTTGGATTTGTTAAATTCGAGGAAGCAACCTGATGCTGCGTCTACTTTCCAAATGCTTCGTTAGCCGAGTTGAAATACAACCTGTTTAGGTCTTCAACCACTAGGAACAATCTTGGACGTATATCATGAGGGATGACTTTAACTGTTCGCTTTGACTTTTAATAATATCTGCAAGTCGGTTGAATGATACTTGTAAAATGATGCTTTAACTTGAGGTCGGATAAAACATAACTGTTTCCATCTTGCATTATGCAATAACGGTTGCTTTTTGAGAACTCAAGAAGGCTGCCACAATCCCATCATTTTAAGGATCCTTAAAGGATGAAATTAATGCTGATTCGAAGCGTCATGCAGTGGGGTGATGACACGTGTAAATTAACTCCACCGATTCAAAGAATTGTATAGTGACGTCCAAAACGAAGAGACACATGGTATGACTTTACGATCAAATCACAGAGTACGAGGTGTCTCGTGTGAGTAACCAATGACTGAAGTTCATTTTGAATTTGTCTATAGCATAGACCTGAAGAGTGCGACGATCTAGATTGATTTGACAGCTTTCCCATGATTGCCTTCGGATTCAAAGCATTTGAAATCCAAAGGGTCTTACTCATTGTGAACTTATAAAAGCTCAGACTTACGGATTTATTTCTTCATCCCCAAATCTTGTCTTTGTCTTGTTCTTCCTGTCATAAGAGTTGTGCCTTCTCTGTAACTCAAGAATCTTCAACTTCTTCGTCAAGAAAAGAAGTAAGTTAGAAAAGAAGTAAGTTTTGTACCTTCTTATTTTCTTTTCAATATGTTTTCTGTGTGGAACCAAGAACACCCCGAGAGAGAGTTAAGGTTTCCTAGTATTGTCTTTGCTGGGGAAGGTAGGCAAAGGGCTCCATTACTAGTTGCCGAAATAGGAAACCATGCTGGTTTTTTTACCCCTGTTCTTCGTGCGAATCCTTCTCAACATGAATTTGCTTGTGTTGGGAATCAGTCTGATTTGATCGAACTTGCCTTAGATAAACTCGTCACCATAGTTGTCAAGGCGTCGCTTAGGCTCCTAGGCGTCTGAGTGGACCGCCCAGGCTCTCTGGGCTTCTCCTAGGCGCCGCCTTGGACGCCTTGGGCGCCCAGAATGCTTGGGCGGTCGCCTTGGGTCTTATATGTGTTTTTTTTTTCCCTTTGAGAGATTTATTAGGTTAGACAGGAATAACATTTATCAGACAGTACTTATTTATGACTAATATTTACTTAAGATATTATTCATAAATAAGCAAATACCCCCTATTTGAATCCAATAAAAATAGTCTAAAATTCAAATTTCAGAAGGATAAAAAGTCAACCCTCCAGTTCAAGAACAAAAATCGTATTTTGGGTGCAGGGGCAATTTTCAACTTCTAAATGCTAGGTTTTTTTTCCAAATATAAAAATTTCATAAATCTTTTTGTAGTAAAGCATCATTAAAAACTAAGAGCATGCTAAAATAATCTCTTGCTTTGATGCCCAAAAAATAATTTACATTCAGACGACTTTAAACAACATTCGCGTACTCCTAACAAGGTTTGACCGGATGCAACTCCTTCATTATAACTCGGATTTAAGCAATCTTGGATTTGTTGGAAAGCTGATTATACTAGCTTTGCAACGAATTCGAGATTGCTTGACTCTGAAGTATATTAAAAAAGTTACGCTTCGGTCAAATTTGTTAGAAGTAAGCAAATGTTAGTCATAAATACGTGTTGTTGCCTATTTAACTCAATTATTTGTTTTTTTGTTGGTTTTCCCCACAACAACAAGCATGAGTGTACGAAAGGCCTGTTTAGCTAAGTTTTATTTTTTATTTTTTATTTTTATTTTTTGTAATCCGGCTTAGACTTCAATTTTGAAGTAATGACGGAATGAATTTTTCCTTTTGATCTTTATTTGTCAGCTTGCGTTTGAGGTCTTTTGTCTGTGAATGAACACTTTAGGACCGTAGTATAGTTCTAGCCCCCGAGTTCATTTTGCATGTGTTAACACATTGAAATGAAGTCCGTTTAGATTGTTTTAAGTTGTTTTCTGTTTTTGAGGTCAACATGGACCCCCGTATCAAGTCGGTTAACCGACTTGGACGATAACAAAAGGTGCATGAGACAAAAGATGTAAATGTAACTTGATTAATCATTAAAGAAAAAAATTACATTAATGATAGAATTTTCACAAGTTCTCCAAATGCTAAGGCCGTGAGATAAGTGTGCCATCTATTTTTGATAGATGATAAGTCCTAGGCCGAGTTACACGAACGATTCTATATGGCCCTTCCCAATTCGGTTGTAGTTGGCCTTGTTGAGTTGGTTGAGATAGAGATGGGCGTCGGAGAACTAAGTCTCCAACTTGAAATTGCTGAGTTTTAACTTGGGAATTGTAATACTTGGCTATCCTTTGCTGATAAGCCAGAATTCTTAATTGTGCCGTATCTCAAACTTCTTCTAGCAGATCTAAACTCGTCCTCATGTTATCCGAGTTTGCTTCTACATTGTAATTGAAGATATGGTAAGTGAGGTGTGTAACTTTGACTGGCAACACAGCTTCAACGCCATAGAATAGCATGAATGGTGTTTCACTAGTTGGAGTCCGACTTGTTGTTTGGTAAGACCACAGGACGCTGGACAACTCGTCAAACCATTTACCCTTGGTTCCTTCAAGTCGACGGGCAAGTCCCTTTACTATTGTGTTGTTTGTGATCTCGGTTTGGCTGTTGCTTCTGGATGGTATACAAAAGCATGACAAAAGCAATTTGTTGCTGTATCGTGAATCCCTTACAAAACGTTTGGAACTGTTTTCCTTCAAACCGAGGGCCATTATCAGTGGTGATCAGGACTTGTGGTACACAATAGCAGTAAATTATATTAAGTCGGGTAAAACTCTCCAACCGTTTTGAGTCTATCTTGGTTATGGTTTCTGCTTCAACTCATTTGGAAAGTAGTCCACTGCTACAATTAGATATCTCTTCTGTGATGCTGAGGCTGGAAATGGTCCAATAATGTCCATTCCCCACATTGCGAATGGTAGGGGAATTGTCACTGTCAGGGATTGTAACTGTCACGACCTATTTTACAATGCAATCATGATACCTGGGTCACCTGAATGGAGACCCGAATCATCCAGGATCCCTACGCCTACTGTGATTCACTAACCACACTAAACAATCTACATATGTAATATCCATTAGAATCAAATAAACAATCAGAGTATTACTAGCGGAAGCGATATCATAAGTAATACGATGCCATTCTAATTGTACTCATAACATAAATAAATTGTTTGTTATGCCTTGCATTAATTGTTTCACCAAAAATATCATATTGTATCATGTATACAAGTATTCCAAGAAGAGAGTAAACCCGTAACAAAAACTAACATAGATAGATCACCAATATTTTATCAACAGGTTTACAAGTAAAAGAGAGAGGGAGGTGTGCCGCATTAAGTCTCATAGATGCAATCGCCGCAGACATAGCCCTCGCTATGATCCTCCAAGGGGTCTTCGTTAGCAGGGATGTCCTCCACCAGTGGAAACTCCATGAAGTCGGCCACAGAAGAAATACCTGCATTAAAAGTTGAAAAGAGTTTCGATATCAAAGGGTGAGCTCCCATCCTAGCTTAGTGAAGAGCCAAGTATTAATGCATGTGCATACTGGAGATCAAAAAAATGTGGGAGAAATAAAAAAGATGCAGAGTCCTTTGTCTGCCTGGCTAGTCAAGCATGGACTAGTTCATAGATCTTTGGGCTTCGATTACCAAGGAATAAAGATTTTACAAATAAAGCCCGAGGATTGGCATTCCATTGCTGTCATTTCATATGTATATGGTTACAATTATCATATCAAATGCACATGTTTATGTATGCCACTATAGCCGTACCCCAGCAGAGATCTTTCTATGTCCCACCACCTGGACTAGTTCATGCCCCACTGCTTGAACATGTTCGTGCCCCACCACCTGAACATTTCCATGCCCCACCGTCTGGAATGATTCCCCCCACTAGGGTATTGGAAGTATGGGCCATGGTCAATGAACTATGGTTACGTGTATGCAAGAAGTAAAGGGGGTCGCACCCTTGCAGAGATCTATCTGTGCCCCACCACTTGGACTAGTTAGTGCCCCACCACTTGAACATGTTCGTGTCCTACCACCTGAACATTTCCTTAGCCCACCGCTTAGATTAATTCCCCCTGCTAGAGTACTAGATGTACAGGCCATGGCCAAAGAGTTATGTTTACATGCATGCAAAATGTATAGGGGGCCGCACCCTAGCAGAGATCCCCGATCCCCATTTCCTTTGGGCCATCGTGTCCCTGCTAGGATGCTAGCTATGTAAAGCAGTGTTCATGTAATCATGCGCCACCAGTCCCTTCGGTACCCGCATGTTACACAGACTAACCAAACACATTCATCACACATAATCACACATCATACATAGTTATTGTTTGTATGTAAATGCATGTTCATATATACACAGTTAAATATGGCATGTTATAATTCAAACACGAGCAGTCATACATTATGACCTAATAAACTATTGACCCAACCCCTCACCTGTAGGCATTAAAGTTCTGTAGACTAGAAGTTGGCAGAAGACTTCGCCCCAAGATCCCACGTTGGTTTACCCAAGGTTTCGGATTTTGGTTTTGTGCCTGGTTTTAGCCAGGCCAAAAACCGAAATTTCGACCAAAATGGCATAAACCAGGCTGAAATTTGGTAATTTTTTTTGTTTAAAATGTAATTTCAGGGAGAAAAAAAGGTTTTTAAGCCCAATTTTTTCTAGTTATACTTTTTTTAACCTTCTTTACATATCCGGTGAATTATTTTCACAAAAAAAAATCCTACATTTAGACCAAAACCAAAATTTGAGATATTTATACCAAAATTTGGACCAAAACAGTGATTTCGACCGAAATCGAAATTTGGGACTGAAATTTGGTACTTTCCCATTTTGATACCTAGTTTTGTTTTTGACCAATGAAATTTCGAAACATTTCAGACCGAACCCAAAATTTTGACCGAAATTTAGAACCATGGGTTTTCCTAAACATATGCATAAAATTTGTTATGTTAGTTGTGGATAACTTTTAAACCAACTTGGTCATGTTCTAAATGTCCCAATACGGGTCCCAAGACAAGCCGGGAACCCTACGGTTGGTCCTTGAAGGAATAGATTAGTTACTAGGCTGACAATAACCAAGGCTGCGGATGAGAGCCTCCGGTGGTAGGTGCCACTGGTTTTATCCGCCGGCTAGGCCAAGAGCTCACATAAAGCCTTCAGTGAGTGAGCCGTCCCACCATGTGGCTAGTTATTCTGCCGGTCCTGTTATACCACCAACACCAAGGTTTAAGGCCTTAGCCGGGCCCATGGTCAGGTGGCCCTATGAGCTGAGCTAATGGATGCTATCCGGTGGTATGTGCTACTAGCTAATTTGCCAGTTGAACTCAGCCAAAAATGGTTGTAAGTGTATGGTTTTTCGGTGGATGATAACCTGACGGATTATTCTACCCACTCATCCACCAAACAGACCCCTAGGTCATAATATCGAAGCCGGGGGCAAGGGCATGCCCCATCCACCGGCTTAAGTTCTCCGGCTGAGTTGGAGAAATCAGACTCAGCGGGGAAGATGAAGTGGGAAGCTTGGATTTGCTTCCTCAACTTCATCCAACACCAAATACATGGTGGGAATAGTGTTTCCCACCCTTGGTAAGGTCTATAAAGCAAACAACACCTCCATTGGAGGTGTGGGGAAACCTATACCGATTCTTGGGTTTGGTGGCCTCCATTAATGGTGGTTAACCACCACCATCAATGGTGGTAAACAAGAATCGTTAAGAGGGGAGATGAATGGACTAACCTTAGAGGAAAGGAGGAGTCCAAAAAAGCTTGTTTCTTCAGTTTCTTCAAGTTTTCTCCCAAGCTCCAGCAGCAACCTCTCTCACTCCACCAAATGGTTAAAACCCCAAAAGAGGGCTTTAGCCCTTATTTATAGGAAATCAGGGAGAGGGAGAGTGTCCTATACCCATAAGCCAGCGGCAAGGAGCCGGTTGGCTCATCAGCCGGTTGTGCCACCTGTAAAGCCCAAATACAGCCCTGGTTTCAGTGCCTCGTGCCCCACGCATTGGTAGGCATGCTGAGCCTACCCAAGGTCTGTTACAACCTTGATAGGTCCGGGTAGAATGCTTACCTAAGATCTGGATGCATCTATCGAGTCCGCATCAGGTCCTTCAGTTGTCGACGTGGTAAGACCCGACACGCATGACGGTTCAAATTGGTAGGGAAATTTGGGGGCGGGTCTTATAGTAATTGAGTTGCTAAAAGATGTGTGAGCTGGGTGTGTTTTTGGCACTGCTCACATTCTTGTGCATATTTGATGCAATCTGTTGACATAGTTTGCCAGTAGTATCCTTGGCATAGAATTTAGGTACATAATTTTCTACCCCCCAAGTGACTTCCACAGATGCTTTCATGTACCTTGGCTATAGCCTTTGCTGCTTCTGTAGGGGTTAAACACTGTAAAAGGGGTCGTGTAAATGACTTGCGATATAAAAGAACTTCATGGATGACATATTGTCTTGACTTCCCCTGAATCCCCCTTTTCTCATGCTTATCCTCAGGGAGAAGCCCTTTTTCTAAATACGACTTGATCGAAGTGATCCAAGTCAGATCAGATTTGATTTGTTGTATTTATATTTCCATGTCATCTGTTACATTGGGTCTAGGCAAAACGTCAATATAAATTGACTTGTCTAATGATGAAAGGTGACTTGTCTAATGATGAAAGGTCTTCATTAAGAAATCTGGAGAGGGCATCTGCTTCTGCATTATCCTTTCTGTCTATATTTTGAATCTCAAACTCTTCAAAAAGAGATAGAGCCGACTTCGCTTCAGGTATTCTTGCACATGAGTCCGTTTTGCCTCATATTGTCCATTTATTTGTCTACTACGACTTGGGAGTCACTGAAAGTTTCAAAACGCTTTACCATGAGACTTTTTGCAAGTCGGAGTCCAACAAGGAGTGCTTTGTACTCTGCAACATTTTTGTTGCATCGAACTCGAATCAGAAGGCGACTTAAATCTTGAAGTTCTCCGGGCTTGTTAGAATTACACCTGCACCTGACTAATCTGTCCTTGAAGATCCATCCACACATAGGATCCACTTTGGGGATTGTGGACCTTTCAATTTCTTGTTTGGTTGGTTATATGACTTTGGTTCCAGAGTAGAGTCGACCTCTAAACTGTCTTTAGCAAGCATCTCTAGTATGAAGTCAGCCAAAGCTTAGGCCTTGATGGCAGTCCGTGTTTGATACTCAATATCAAATTCACTGAGTTCAACTGCCCAGTTTACCAGATGACTTGAAATGTCTGGTCGTGCAACTATCTTCTTTAAGGGCTTGTTGGTCAATTCCATGATAATGTATGCTTGGAAATACGGTCTCAGCTTCCAAGCAACAACCACTAATGAGATAACCAACTTTTCTATAGGTTTGTACCTTGTTTCTGCCTCAAGTAAGACTTTACTAACGTAGTAGATTGGTCTCTGAATTTATCGACTTTTTTTTATTAGCACTGCATTGACCGCTGTTATAGATGTTGCCAAGTAAAGTTGCAATTGGTCACAGACTTTAGGCATGGTTAATACCAGAGGAGTTGACAAGTACTGTTTCAACTGGTCAAAAGCTTTCTGGCAATCAGTCCATTCGAATTGATTTGCACCCTTCACAATTTTGATGAAAGGTAAACACAGATTTGCCGATCTCGACATAAATCGACCAAGAGCTGCAACTCGTCTAGTTAACTCCTGAATTTGCTTAGGTTTTGTTGGGGCTAACATCTTCATTATTGCCTCAATCTTCGCCGAGTTAGCCTCAATTCCTCGTTGTGAGACCATGAAGCCGAGGAATTTGCCGAAAAGTACTCCGAAAGTGCACTTTGTTGGATTTAACTTCATTTGATTGCTCTGGAGGACTTCAAACGCTTCCCGCAAATCTCCAAATGACTTGAACTCTTTTTGTTCTTTACGAGGAAGTCATCCATATAGACTTCCATATTTTTGCCGATCTGGTTCTCAAAAACTTTGTTCACCAGTCGCTGATATGTTGCTCTAGCGTTCTTCAATCCAAGTGGCATGACTGTATAACAGTACAATCAGTTTTTAGTTATAAGAGTGGTACTCAATCTTTAATTATAAAAGTGGTACTCAACTCGTCAGACTCGTGCATCTTGATTTGATTATAGCCTGAGTATGCATTCATGAATGTCAACATTTCATGGCCCACAATTACATCAATTAATATATCTATGGGATGAAGAGGGTAGTAGTCTTTAGGGCAGGCTATATTGAGGTTGGTGAAGTTATACAAATGCGCCATTTCCCATTGGACTTGGCACCATTACAACGTTGGATATCCATTTTGGGTATTTGATCTCTCTAATGAACCCTGCCTCAAGGAGCTTGTTGACTTATTCTTTAATGATTGCTTCGTGTTCTGGGGCAAAGTTCTTTTTCTTCTGTTGGACGGATTTAAACCTCTTGTCCACCGCAAGTCGGTACTCCATTAGATCTCTTGGGATGCTTGGCATGCCTCATGCTGTTCATGCGAAGACATTAAGATTATTCTTGAGGAAAGTAATCAAATCTTCTCTTTGCTTGCCCTGAAGAGATGATCTGATTTGGAAATATCTCTTAGGTTCTTCTTCTGAAATTGGTATTTGGACGAGTTATTCTGCTGGTATCAACAACGGTGTCTAGGTATAGGATACATTAATATAGATACGAGTATGGATTTGAATAATGAGTATACAAAGTTTTTAGATTCCAAAATGCAAGACTGAAATATATGGGGCTACCAATCCTTCTTTACTTCAAATGTTCAATATTAAGTGATTTATATTAAACAATAATTATGTACACTTTTAGCTAGAAATATTAGTAAATATCCCTGGTTACAAAACAAACAGAACCAATAGTAAGACTTAATAAATATAAATAATACATTCCCCTATAGTGCCCATGCAAAATCTGGAACTTGGTATCACTACCATACGGATCAACCCCTTTTTCTTGTGCCAAAGATCTTACCATTTCCGAAGGAACTGGAGTTACATACTCTGGAAGGCAAGCCAGCTGAAGAAGTCAAGCCCGCAGAGCAGTCACAAAGAACACCGTTGCGCTAACGCGCAGCAATCAAACTACTGCGCGTGCTAAGCAATCAAACTACTGCGCGGGCTACCGCGCAACGGCTTTCGCGCGTCGCGCTCATTCCGTTGCTTGGTTGGTCGTAGATCAGCTCGACCACCGGGAGAGAGTGGTCGTAGATCAGCTCTTTAGTTGCTTGGTTGCATGGGAGCAAGCGGAGGCTCATGAGCAAGTCAAGTAGGGGGCGGCAACTAAAGAGGTAGCGAGACTGACCGCTGGAAAGTGAAAGTCGTTTCGTTTAGTACAAGATCGCTTCACACCTCGCGGTGCTTACACCTCTCGCCACGAATAGCATTTTTATTGTTCGAATCGATCTTCTCTTTTAAGCAAAATAAGAGGCATTTCTCTGGCGCTTTCCTAGTCACTATAGTTTTGTTTAGTTATCTTCTTTGTCTGAAAATAGGTTTGATTTGCTTCACCTATGAGAATTTCTCATATGAGAATGGAAAACTGGAGCATTTTCCGCATCGGGGGATGAAGAATCGCGAACATAATAATTTCTGGTTTACCATGTTCCCAGAAAAAGATACTTTTTTTTTCTATTTGAGAAGGTAAGAATAAGCGCGTCTCCAGAAAATACCTTTTTTACCAAAAAATAGGGAGGGGTGAAGGCGGCTTTGCTATCTAAGCGAAGGGGCCGCCCTCTTTTCTTTTCCACAGCAATGGGCTTTAAGTTGGTAGAAATGATCAAGAAGTACTTTCCCATGATCTCGATTCAGAGTATGCTCCTATCCACTGATTAAAGAAATGACTATCAGGAACGAAGTAATCTTTTCTTTTTTTTTAGAGCCCCCTTTTTTTGAGAAGAACGGGGCAGTGAAGGCTCGCGAAGTAGACAGCAAGCAGCAAGCAACAACTTTATGTGGATTGGGCGGTAGATCAGGGCAAGTTAAAGAGCATATGAAAGCAGAACTAGTAAAAAGAACGAAAGATTGCAGATGCGGAGGGGTGAGGCAAAGCTCAGCAGGCAAGTCAGCCCTATAGAGTCGGCTCATTAGAACTCAAGTCCTAATGCTTGCCTGAAACCATGCCTACAGCACTCCGAACATAGAGTGTGAATCAAACCCATGTTTGAATTGAAATTGAGATACTGATGCAAGTTCTTCCACGCTTCAGACAATGGGGCATACGAGCAGATATTTATATATATAGTCGGATGCTTTCAATGCTTCGTTTTCGTGTTGTTGATTCCTAGATGTAGTGCTTCTTCCCCCACGCCGCCTATTGGTACTATTGAAATAGGATTGACCTGTAATATAGAACCTATAGGTGTAACCTTTCGCTCGGACGGTGGGTGTAGCTCTTTCAGAGCCTCCCCCTGGTCGAAGATCAGACAATATGCTATGTCACGAATGCCATATCGAGCTGATGCATATAAATTAGGAAAATTTTCAGCTACTAATAAAAAAGAATTAAAAAAATCACCTACCACCCAAGTTGTTTAAAAAAATCACCTACCACCCAAGTTAGATAAACGTTAGTTAATGGACTGATGGGAAAGAGCTGAAATTGTGTGTAGACGTTTATACCCCTTTTTTCTTCCTCTCTGTTTCTCTGCAATATTTTATCAAAAAAGAAAAAAAAAAGAATAAAGAGAAACCCTAACTTTGGATTATAGTTTTGATAAGAATGACGACGACGAATAGGAAGGCTCTGGCACCGTTCTTCGCCGGATCTCTGATCTCTGCTGCAAATTTACCCCAGGGGTGTTGATTGGATTAGGAAGGTGGGTTGCAGGGCTTTTTTTTATTGGAGTGTCTGAGTTTTGGTTTTCATTTTGTTCCTTCTTTTCTTGCTTTTATCCTCATTTTCTCTGATAGAAGATTGGTTTTCTGAAATGGTAACTTCGGCTCTGGATGGTAGAGATTGTTTCTGGGTTTTCATTTCTTCTTTCGTTTTGATCATTTCTGATTTGTGAAATAAGTTGTTTCCTCTATTCTAATTATATTCTTATTCATATTTGCTTCTGGTATTGATTTTGATACTTCCATTTTCTATATTCTTCTCTCTATCTGTTTGTATTCCATACATCTCTTGAAATCGGCTTGTTGATGATAAGGTCCCTTGATGCTTCCTTTTCTGAGACTGAGTTTGGGATTTTCGTCTCTGCAATTTTCGTCTCTTGCAATACACAGAAGCACCACCAGAGTTCTTTGCTAGAAAATTGATCGATGTTGTCGCCAATGATTCTGATTCATCAAATAGATGCCTACGAATCGATTCAATCAGAGCAAAATCTGATCCTTCGTATTCAAATCCTGACATTTTTTTTTTTCTGTGTTATTTGTTTATGAGTCTCAAATAGAAAGCAGACTGAATAGAGAGATGTTAGGAATCAGGAGAGGCATGAGGGTTTATATAGGGAAGACCGGTACATGCACCTCTCTTTTAATTTTTTTCCCTTACGAAAAGGGTATTATTGTCATTAAGTATTTTCTAACGCTGACATCAGCAACTAACGGCTCTGTTAGTTGCTTTTGGATCTTTTTGATAAACGTTTGTCTAACTTAGGTGGTAGGTATTTTTTTAAACAACTTGGGTGGTAAGTGATTTGGTCAATTCTTTTTGGGCGGTAGCTGAAAATTTCCCTATAAATTAATCATTTTGAATAACTGAGGGCAGGGCATAGTTTGTGGTACATTTAGAAGAATAGTAGATTAGAGGTTTTTGTGGTCTAACTTCACAAGTATTCTTTTCTTATATTTCTGTTCATGCAAGAGTATCTACTAATGCTTTCTTTTTGCAGGTCAAGTAATCACTGCAGGTCTTGACAAGAAAATAATGTCCTGGGATTTGCGCACAAAAAAAGTTGATGGATACTCAATATCTGTGAGTTCAAAGGTGGACACGATGTCTCTTTGTGGGATTTATTTGTTAGTAGCCATTGGGAGATCAATTAATGTGTATGACTTGCGTAGTCTAGAAGTACCAGTTAAAGAAAATGACTCAATTATGGACTATCAAATACGATGTGTTCGGTCATTTGCTAACAGTGAAGGTATTATTAAGTAATATTTTTTGTACCATTTTTTCCATATTATTATTTCTTTGTTCGTTTCTTCCCTGAGGACTTCCCACTGGTTTTCCTTTTAGCTCTCTTCTCCTTCATTTACTGTGCCACTCGTCATTTATGAGAAACTGGCATCAATTTAGCTGTTGCTGAATGGCTCTAGCTTTCATGATATCAGCCATCACTTGCCATTTCAAATGGTTCATTGCAATGCTGATTATGGGAAACATATCTATGGTGTGCCTGAAGTTCTATATTCTATATTAAGTTTAAAACTTCTGACAGGGACACTTCAAATATCAATTTTCTATTTTAAAAGCAGAGAAACCTTCTGATTGTTTTTTAAAGAATTTTGTTAATTGTTCTTTTTCCCTCTGTATAGTAAAAAAATGCAACTTCTAAGCAGTGGCATATTAGGGCTTCAACATCACCATGTGGCATCCTTTTGATTTCAGGTGTCTGATATTCTGTTTAAAGATTCATTGTCTATTTGTGTGTTAGTGCAGAATACGCAATTGGATCTGTTGATGGACGTGTAGCCCTAAGGTCTCTCGGTCCACCAAAGGCAAATCAAATGGGGTTAGTTTTGGTTTTCTCTCTTTATATTTCCTGCTTTCTATCTGTGTTTAGGAGTGTGTTTGGTACTCCTCACTCTCTTTTTCCATTTCATTAGGCTAAGCATCTAAGCATGGTGATAGAATTGTAGAGTGCTTGTCTAAAGGGTGTCTGTGGAGCAAGGCTTAAAGCTTAAATATGTTTCTTACAATATTATATACGTGTTTGGAAATAGCTTCTCTGCGAAGCGGGGGTAAGGTTGCGTACATAAGCCCCTCCCTAGACCCTGCAGTGGCGGGAGCTTTGTGCACTGGGTACGCCCTTTTTACAACATTATATACGTGTATGTCATAAATAATTTTTAGCATGCATTGTCATCTTGAGAAAGAATCCAGAAGTTTGTAATTATTGAATGTAAGAGAAGTGCCCTTCATGTAGGTACTGGTACTTTTATAATTTGAATGTTAACATTGTTAACAATATTTCTATAAGGGAATGGACCTGATCACCGGTGTCTATTCCCAATCTCGAGCTAGCTAACTAGCTCCAATCCCTTCTCTGGATTGGTGCTGGCCAGTTGTCAAGCTGGCTGCTGTGTGGTCTTGGGATTTAGTTTGACTAAGTACTCCTTATCTTCTTCTTATCTTACATTTATCTTTAATTCATTATGTAACTAGGACCCTAGTATTGCTGTGTAACTAGGATTTATTGTTTATATAGGATTCCTTGTCATGTTTACACATGAAATTCCTATATCTTTAGTAACTAGGACTACATGTTATGAGGAGTCCTAGACCTATCTTATTTCACTTATTTTGAGTGTCTATAAATAATACTGTAAGGGATGAGAACAATACCAATCGATTCTCTCTCCTTCCAACATTCTCTCCGTCTTCTGCCCTGCTCTCTTTCATTCTATTTTGTTACATAGTATCAGAGCGATTGATCTGATCTGCCGTTTTGAGAGTCGTCTAAGTTCATCGTTCTGGTGTGGAGCCACCATAGCTGCCCATGCTGCTTATAATCAACATCTGGGCATGGTTTCCTCACATTCATGAAACCACCTGCTGTCCATGCTACTACAAGTTCTACATATTATTGCTACTGTTGCTAACGGTTGCTGCTACTGCGATCTATTACTGCCTTGATGAACTACTGCTGATGCATCTGTTCTATCCTGCCATCAACCTGATCTGCTGCATCAATCCTATGATTTAAAACTACTTCTATTGTGCTACTGTTACTACTGATCTACTACTACTACTATTATGCTACTGCTGATCTGTTCTAATGATCAGATCGATCTGCTAATGTGATTTTGTCGTCGGTTACTACTGTAATGGACTGCTGATCTATTACTACAGATCGATCACTATTCCTTTATGGTCTCAATCTACTATTGGTCTGTTACTGTCAATACAGATCTCATTGGATCTATTCTGATCCGACCTGTTCTGCTACATCACTACTGCTGCTGGCCTTCCTTGAACTGTTGATCTGCTACTATCAATACTGCTCTGATCAGATCTGATTCTGATCTGATCTGTTCTGTACATTGCCGCCGCTGCTCCTGCTGGCCTTCTTTGAATTGCTGATCTGTTACCATCAAGACTGCTCTGATCAGATCTGTTCCGATCTGATCTGCCTGCTACATTGCTGCTATTACTGGCCCCTCCAAACTACTGCTCTACTGTTGATAGTGATCTGATCTGATCCTTTGACTACTACTACTGGTCTACTGCTGCCTTGGAACTACTACTGCAACAACTCTCTGATCTGATCTACCAGTGAAACTTGATCTACTACAAGTTACTACTGCTGCCACCTGGTTCTCTACCCATCTATCTGATCTGCTGATATTTATATCTACTGCTCTGCTGTATCTGATATAATCTATTATTTTTCTACTGCAAGTACCTGATCTGACCAGCACCTGTCTATGCTATTGGTCTCGATCTACCATTGGTGAATTACTGCTATTGTTACTGATCTGATCAGATCTGCCTTGATCTGATCTTACCTGATCTACTGTTTACATCTTCATTATATTACTACTAAGTTGCTGATCTGCTGCTGTTCTACCTTATCATACTACTGCTACTAGCTTGCTGCATATCTGAATCTGGTTCTGGTTATTGCTGTGCTGATTTTTTTGTTTAAGAGAGTCCACTTTAATTAGATTTTGTCATATCTCTCATATTCACCATTGGATCGTAACCAAATTTTGATGACTTATCCTAGTTGTCACTAATTACTTGCTTGCCATTTTTTGTCCATATCTGCTGATTGAATCTTTGTTTTTTCAATTAATGTCAAAAATCCGCTTGCATCATTACTCTATTCCTAGTCACACTAGGACTTCACCATATTTCTTAATCCAACCATTGGATCATTTTAAAAGTTGGATATTTTGTTCCTATCGATATTCTACTCTATATCTTGCAGTTTGAGGTCTCCCGCTATGATATTCTACTCTATATCTTGCAGTTTGAGGTCTCCCACTATATATATATATAGAGCGGGAGACCTCAAACTGCAAGATATAGAGTAGAATATCAAGCTCGTGATGGAATCTACTATAGCCTACTACCTGTTTGCTCATGTGGGAGCTTACCTGTTTGCTTGTGGGGGAGCTTACCTATTTTCTCATGATGGAGCCCACTACAGTTGCATGTGATGCAATCTCTACTCCTAGTTGCACGTGTTGCAATCTCTACCACTAGTTGCATGAGATGCAACCTCTACTACTAGTTGCACGTGATGCAACCTCTATTATCAATTCTTGTGTTTTCTCGTGTTGAAACCTACTTCTACCTTATTGCTAATGTTGGAGTCTATTACTTCTTTTCTCGTGGAAGAGCTTACTATCACTACTACCAGACAAGGTTTTAAATCTCGGATCTCGATCCCGTCTCAGTGAGGTCTAAAAAAATTGTCAGTCTCATTGAGACACCGCCTTTTTTTGAGCACATAAAGTCTGAGATTTCCGAGATTTATGAGACCTCTAGGAAGTCGAGATTTTTGAGATTTCACTGAGATCTCTTTGAAATTTAGAAATGTGTTAGCAGGTGCACTAGATGCAGCCTAAGCTATATAAATATCCATAATTATTACTAGAAGTTCATTCTATGCTCCTAGGCATCTCCGGTTTTATATTGAAGATCAGTCTTGCGGTTCATATCTGTTCCAAGCTGGACATGAGTGACTGACTATATGCTCCAGTTGAAGGGGGGTGTAAGCAATATTGCTATAAGGGATTGGTGTTGGCCAGTTGCCAAGCTGGCTGCCTTGTGGTCTTGGGATTTAGTTTGACTGAGTCCTCCTTATCTTCTTCTTATCTTATCTTCATCTTTAATTCATTATGTAACTAGGAGCCTAGTATTATTGTTTGACTAGGATTTACTGTTTATTTAGGATTCTTTGTCATGTTGACACATAAAATTCTTCTCTCATGTAACTAGGATTACATATTATGTGGAGTCCTAGACCTATCCTATTTCCCTTATTTGAGTACCTATATGGCTATAAATAATACTGTAAGGGAGGAGAACAATACCAATCGATTCTCTCTCCCTCTTCTCTCTTTCTTTCTATTTGTTACACATTCAATACAAAATAATGACATCTACATTAGTGTCTTAAAACACTTAATATTTCAATTTTTTAGAAAATCCTTTTTTCATCTCTATCATTTTTTTTTTGTTTATATAAAAAAAATTGAACAAAGCTTTAGTAATGATCATAAAAAAGATATTGTGATGTTAAATCAACTTTTTTGTTTTCCATTATTGAAAAGGACAAAAAGGATTAGCATGATCAACTATTAAAAAAAGCTACATGATACCTATCCCCCCCCCACCCCCCCAAAAAAAAAAAAAAGAAAAATCGTAGAAGATTGTTGTTAGCAATTGTTTGGTGTTTTACCTGAAAGAACTCCTATTGGGGATCCACCAATTAATTGGCCCATACTACTGCAATTTTACAGCTTGTGAGACTAATATGCTATTGATGATATCCTTACTTCTGAAGTCTGAAGGGTACCCTTTGGTTTTTATTTGGTGACAAGTGTAATAAATAAACTATTGAACTTTGCACCCATAAATAGCCAAGATGAATTCTGAACAGGTAGTGTTTTAACACTTGCTATTCCAACATGCTCGTCAAGTTATCTCATATGGGTTATTTTCCAATACAGATGTGTTTTCCGTTGTCATCCGAAGTCAAGGGATGGGATGCATCATTATGTAACAGTGAATGACATTGTATTTCATCCACAGTATGGGTTTTTGCCCCTTTTTTTTTAAAAGGTTTTTCCTGTACTTTTACTATTAGCATATTATTATAGATTGATTGGCTAAACTAACACTGAATTTGTATCCTTGATTCAGCCGTTATGGTGCCTTTGTTACTGGTGATAACGATGGCTATGCTATCATGTGGGATGCTAAAAGTAGGAAGAGACTATTTGAGGTATTTCCTTTCCTGTCTTTGTAAAATTACATGCTAGGACTAGTAGAAACTGGCATCTCCGTTCTCTTTCCCCCCTCCCCCTCTTTCCAATGCATGTGTGGGTGAAAAGTAATGCATTTACTATCAGAAGATGCTTCAGTACGTTATGGTTTCACTAGTACTAAAATAATTAATGGTAATTCATTATGACATTAACCAATGATGCATAGGAAATGAAGATATTTGATACCTATAGCAAGTGCTTCACTAATGATGCAGCAGATCTTTGTTCCTTAAGGCTGTATTGGACTAGAAATGGATAAGAATTTTATATATCCAAATTTGACCTGAGATCCACAAATTTAATATTATTAGAACCAAGTACATATCCCATCAGATGAAAATCAAACTCAGTACAACAACAACAAAGCCTTATCCCAACTAAATGGGGTCGGCTAAATGCACAAGTTTCTACTCAAAACTTAGTCTTCAGCCTACTAATAGCAATGCTGCTTGTTTTTATTATGTTTCATTTTCACATCTTATCATCATAAGGAACAATCAGAAACAGAGAATGGATAGGCCATTTCATCCCTCATAAATCCTTTGACAAAGTGTTCTTACTAAGAATAGCAAAATCAGTACTAGAATACTATTGGGAGCATCCAATCTGCCAACTTTTTTGTGAGCTGCTGTAATCTGAATTGATTTTGTCATCCTAACGAGTGATAGAGTGGCTGATGAAGATCATTTTTACCTGATTAGAAGTTTGGTTTATAAATGTAGTTTAAATTTCTCTACTTGTCCCTAATCATCATTACACATGTAAAGATATAGCCTAATCTAGCCACTTACAAGTACATTCGTTTGCTAATTGGTGGAGCTTCAAGGCATTTCATGACAAAGCCCTAAACTATTTAATTGGTTGGACCTCGTTCTTTAGAATATCCACCTCCTGGGGTGCTTAGATTTCTTGAATCCTTGTGTTAGTGCTAAAACATGTCCACAAGATGCACCAGCTTCTTGCCAAAATCTACGTAAATGATTTTATCATATTTCAATGAGCATTCTAACCTTGCCTTTTATCTTTAGTTTCCAAAGTACTCCAGCAGTGTCGCATCCTTATCATATAACAGCGAGGGACAAATTCTGGCTGTTGCGTCAAGCTATACATATCAAGAGGAGAATGAAATGTTAGTCACTCTTCCATTATTCCTATTTCCTTTTAATTTTGAAGCTGATTTGGTGGGTGATTATTATCATGATACAAATTTCTACATTTCTGTCTGGGATTATTTTACAAGGCTTAAACATTTGTGATCAATTGAGGCATTGCATTTTTTTCTCGCACCTTTTCTGAACTGTGAAAGTGAGAAGACTATAAGAAAATAACTCTTTTACTATCTGAATGACACCTCTATTGGTGTATTTAGAACTTGTCGCCTTCTTTTAATTGCCCCTTTCTTATTCCCAAAAATATTTAAGGCATGGGTAAAAGGGGCTTTTCACAAATTGTTTGAAAATGATAGTCAAGAGTGTCATTTTATAGCACTTTTCATAGACATGTGAAATGGCAGAAATTTAGCCTCACTAAAAGACCAAATGTGTTGTAGTAAGAGCACAAAAAAGTAGGATTGCAAGAGAAACCCTTAAAAGAAAATATAAATGACGATAAGATATTGTGATGAAAGGAAGATAAAGTAGGTAGGAGAATTCAAGAATATCTGATGTAGATTCAATTAAGCCTTATGAAGTAAAACTTGATACTGAACTGGTTCTATCCCCATTTTTCCCTCCCATCCCAAAAAGAAAAATGATTGTTAATTACTAGTTACCAGAGTCAGACCTTATTTTTCTTTTTGAAAAAAAAAAATGTTGCTTGGCCCGGCTTTGAATGACTCAAGATTATGAGCCCCGTGAGCTATCAAGCTACTTTACCTTGCTCTGAATATTTACTAGTGATTGTGGGGCCCAGTTCTTGACTGGAGGGGACACCAAAGGTCTGTGCTCTTCCATCTCTTGAATAGATGGAGAGGGAGGGTAGGCTTTTGGTTTTATCATGTCATGGAGTCGAAGAATTGAATAATGGTTTTTTCGCATTGTCAAACAGTTGAACAAGAAAAATACATGCGCAAATGTCTGATCAAGGCATAGCTTGAGGGATTTATTAATCACTATGGTTCTAATATGAATCTGAGATTTTAATCGATTCATAGGATCTCAACATGACAACTCTTACCAAGAAATAAATAAATAAATAATAGCAAATTCACAACCATTGGCTTCACAAATGGGTAACTGTTCCCAATTAAACATCGATGTCTATTTAAATAATTGTTGTTTACCATGTCATAAAGAATAAGTTTGTACAATATATTGTAGTCATTACAGATAAAATTGCAAGCCTGTATTGGGCAGTCATTGCATGATTCACTCCAACACCAAATTCAAACTGATAGAATCTTATAGGCTTTACATGACATTTCTTTTTGCAGTCATGTTTGTTTTTCTTGTGCGTCTTTTGGCTACAATAATATTTGTTATCATCTGTTACTTTCTGTTTATGGACCTTACTCCTCCCCCCCAAAAAAAGTTTTTGTTTTTCCGAGATAAAAAGTGAGTGACAGAGACCTTCTGTACCTTTATTCTTACAAGTACATATTCTCCATGCCAGAGAAACGCCGCCTCAAATTTTCATAAACAGAATTGAAGAAAATGATGCGATGTCAGTTTCTGCTGAAAGTTCCAGATAGGGAATTGCTCTGCCACGATAAAGTGGTCAATGAAGGAGCCGCATTCATCCATTTATTGCTGTATCTGCCTCATGTTGAAGTCAGTCGTCAATGAAGTTGCTGCATCCATCCCACCTTACCCGAGAATATACTTGGCACATAAGCCTAGAGGTAGTTGCAACTTAATTTGGAATTGGTCATAAATGCTCTTTAATCTTTCAAATTTTTTAATCATTTTTCTCGTTTAGTAAAATAACATTAAAAAAAAAAATCAATGAAAAACTCTTTTTGCAAGACCTAGGACAAAATCTCAAAAATTCCAGTTCTGTAGAAATATTTTCTGGTTCCAATTTTTTAAGTTTCAGATGATTCCATAGAGCCGAAACGGACTCTAGATTTTTAATGCAAAGGGGGCAGGGGAACCACTGATTACGTGGGATCCACCTTTTATGAATGCAGACCCGCTGCTTGTAATCTTCTTCTAGATTCATCTCAACAAAATTGCCACCTGTTCACAAGCTCCGTGCAGGCATAATTCATAACTTCCAACTAACAAATTCAGAGTTTTTAATCACCGGGAAAAAAAAAAAATCTACCCAGACCATCACTAACTGTAGTTGAAGCACTAACTATTCTCCTGCACTTCCAAACGGGATTTCATTCATGCCTGTAGATAACAGCGAAGTGCTAATAATAATCTACGTCGATCCATTCCTTGACATATGCAGAGTGCAGACAGGCTAAAGTTTCAAAGCAAAAGGCCAATTTCCAGAATGTTCCAAAAGCAAAGGGGATACTGCTGTCAGCACCGTATCTCATATCCAAAATTGGTTAATATCTAATATAAGTCATCCATCAGTCCCACTTAGTTTTTGCTCAAATAAATGGAAGATAAAATCTGACATCCCAAAAGAAATCAGTCTGGTTATGGGTAAAGCACTCCAAAATGTCTTGTTGCGAAAACGATAATGGGAAAGATGATTAGGCCTTACAAACCAAGGTTCAAGTAACTGGTTTTCTATCCACTGATTCATAACGATTCTTATTGTATCATACATTGATCTGGATTGACTTTGACAGCTGTTACCATGTTCCATACCTGGATTTAGAACCTTGCTCCAACTGAAGCAGGCGTACCAAACTCAAACCCTCTAAAAAAGTGGGTGGAGATCAATTCCATCACAGACGCTGCCACCTCATATCCATTCTCGACATACCATTCCATCTACTAAAATGTATTCTTACTGCCTAAAGACACTGAGAAGATCATTTTATAATGCGCGTACAAAAATGCAACCGAAAAAGCTATCTTTGGAAAGCGCTTCACATGCACGGCCTGGTGAAAACTAAGAACTCAAGTAGCACCAAAACAAGGGAATAGCTGAAGTTTTTGTATATCATAAAATAGTGAAAATATTATGAATAGAAAGCTGGTAGAATGAAAGAAATGAGAATTTAAATGGATCCTCCACACAGCAAACCAAGGATTGCTTGAAAAGAAACCCTCGGGTTCAAACCCAAAATTGTCCCGAAAGTTACTAATATCTTCCAAGAGTCCGACATGCCAAGCCCTAACAACCCTTACAAAATCTTCAGCTAAAACTGTAATAACAGTCTGCACAAACAAAGATAGCTACTTTGGGCCAATGTCCTTAAGAGCACAGATCTGCTCCTCTCCCATGGCAGACATAACAGACACCACCAGGTCTTTACCTTCCCCAAACCCATCTTTGATCTGCATGGTGAATAGAGGGCAGCATCGTTAGAATAAAGACAGCACCATGCGAATCAAGGACTAATCACTTCAAAATAAAAAGGTCTATAGTTATACCGGAGAAAAGTGTATAAATATAGCTTCCGGTCATTTAGGAAGAAAACAAAGTAACTATGGTAGAAAAGTACGAAAAGGGTTCTTCAGTAGGCTGTCAGCTTGGGCGAATTTCCTAAGCTACACCAATCAGCAGGCATGAATTAGAATTGTCAGAAAGGGGCCCACAAGATCATGGAAGAGGGTGTATTAATTATCTGAGAGGACATGTAAAAAAATTCCCAAGCTGCTGCCCGCTTGGGGATCTGTTTCCCATGAAGTTAAAGCCATACATACAAAGCCAACTTGTTAGAATTTTATAGGCATCCGGACTCTCGTTTAGGAGAACACCTAAAAAAAAAAAAAGTTTAGTAAATCAAATCCTATTCAATCATGTACAGACTTATGAACATAAACACAAATCATCCAAGGCCAAGCATAAACTTAAACACAGAACCAGTAACCCATGGATGTCACTTTAGAGGGTAGTAACATGCACCAACACCAACAGCCACCACCTCCCACCAAAAGGAAAAAACAGAGAAGTAAAAGAGAAGAATACAACACAGCGATTACACAATTCCAGTAATTGATTCAGTAAAAGATAAAAACAAGAGCAAAGATAAATAACACCAAATCACCTGGGTGAGCAAGCTGTCATCAGTTGGGAGCCTCAGATCATCCTTGGTGTTGCCATTTTCAGTTAACAGACTCACCTGTGATATTTAAGATGGCATCAGAAAAGGATTCACAGAATACGGAAAGAGAACTGACTAAGAAATCTCATCCACAAAGAAGAACATACAAATCCATCTTCAGAAATATCAATCAGCTGGTAGTCAGTACGGTTAACATGAGGAACCTGCATACAATAAAAATCATGCGATAATGTTCTGATATTTCCTTATTAAAATAATTGTTACGGTAAACTGTATTCCTTACATCACAATTATGAGAAGAGGGTACAATATCTTCAAGCTTTTTAGCATTGAAGATATCAATTCCAACAAAGTGACACTTAGCATGACCATGCTTGCCAGTCTTGGAAGTTGAAACCTCAACAACCTGTAAAAAGAAAATACAGCCTGAGCACCAAAACAGAAGCGACTTATTATTGGTAACAGAAAAATTAAGCAATCCCTTCAATATTGTCAACCTCCTTTTTTGCCCCCCTTAGACCAAGGGCGGTTTTCAAGGAGCAGTTTAAGTTTAGAATCTCCAGATAAAAAAGACTTGCTAGGTGTTTGGAACAGACGCCATAGATAATTCCGATTCACTCAAAACAAATCATTATGGTTTTGAGATTTTTTAACATTAGCCCAACAGGTTCGCTGCCTATGGGAGTATAATACATTAATCACATCAACAAAATTTTCAAGACATCAAGTCAATTAAAACTATTGGCAATAAATTCCTATCATTATAAGCAGTAAAAAGTGAGAAAACCGTCCAACTGTAAAGGCAACAAAAAATAAAAGTCTATGCACAACATTCAGAAAGAAGGTAACGAACAGAAAGCCAAGGATTAATAAATGGATAAATTGCTCCCACTCCTGACCAGGATTACAAATCATTGCAGACAGGCCAGAAAACAAGTGAGGCAGATTATGGCGGATGCAGGGGAAAAAATTGCTAGATACACCAGAATGCGTCGCATTTTAAGACCCCTTGAAAAAAAGTAGCCTTTTGCTAGAACAGGAATTGTAGCATACCGTCAAGTAAAGAATCATGAGAAATGACAACATATCTCATCGAGAGAGCAACATATAAAATGACGGGAAAATGATCTTACTAAAACAAACATTTACAAAACAGAAATGGCGGATGAAAAACTGGCAGAAGCTGAGCCGAACAGCTCTGGTATCTCGTGAAACGAAAAATAAAGTTCCATGAGAAACGAGCAAATAATATTCAAAACTAGAAATGACAGGGACTGAAAGGATCATTGAAATTGAATTACAAACACAACAAACAGCACGAAATAAAAATCATATACGAACTTCATCAGTTCCAGTTGCTTATATGTAACACAGATCAACAGATCGATACAGCAGAGCGACGAAACTCAAACAAACCAAATAACCCTAGGACATGCAGAATAGTAAATGAACCAGAATCACCACGTACGAAATATGATCAAATAATAACCATCGATGATGAAAAAAAGAATTACAAAATCCAGCAAAAAATGTATAAAATATAAGATCTACAGTTACGAGCATGAAACCCTAAAGCAGCAAAACAAAACAAAATCTTGTCGAAGATAAAAATAGCACCAGAATATGTACAAGGACCTGAAGCGAAAACAGAGAACCGCCAGATCAAAATTAATTTAGAGAAAAAAAAAAAGAAAAAAAAAGGCAGGGCTGCAGGAGAGATATCGAAAAACGAACCTTGCAAGGCCTTCCTTTGATGACAATGTATCCGTTCTTACGGATCGTTCCAGCCTGCTGAGGATAGGTTTTGGAAGCTCCGGCATCAGCCTTGGACTCGAAGTGGTGCTCTTCGTCCGACATGACTGAGATTTGAAGGTTTGAATTTAGCAAAAAGAGAGAGTAGGTGGTTGCAAGCTGAGAAAATGAAGAAGTTGCCAATAAGCTTTATAATGATTTCTCTCTCTCTCAGATAATACTTTCTCTCTCTAAAATGCTGGATTCCGGAAGCCTAGGGTTTCATTAAACCCTTCCTACAAAACTTTTGAGTCCGATTAACCTCTCACCGTTGGATCATCCAGCATGAACGGATGGATATTGTGTAAATAATCGACGCTGACGACTAAAACTTGCACGTGGGCTGCTATAAGAGGTCCCAGAGAAGGGCATTGCCAGGTGTCGGGTTGTGGGTTTGCCAACTGCCAACCCGACTGATCAAGTCAAGGTATATTCCACTTTAATTGACTCGTGCTGGCTATTTTGGTTTAACGTAATGGGGACGTGCCAGTTCGGCCCTGTTTTGGTCTGGCCAGTCGATCTCGGGCCTTTTAGGAGTAACGTTAGACATGTTCATAAGAGTTTCAGACTAGCTGCACTGTTGACCATACAAATTAGTTAACGTTCCGGTCTAATATCGGTTTGTTATCAAGCTAACTTAATGGACTATTATCAGTCTGTTATCGATTCAGTTTCTGTTTACTATTTGTATATCTAGTAAAAAAAAGTTGGATTACTGAGCTTTATCGGGCCATTATTAGGCTTGTTAGGGTTTAGTGTTGGTTTCTTACATGTATATTTAATAAAATATTGACGTAATGGATATTTATTGGTCCATTATCAGGCTAGTTCAGTTTCGATCTTATTGGTCCAGTTTGATTTGGGTTTATAATTGGTTTAGTCTAGTTTCAATTTTTCTTCGGACTCTAAAACACAACCCTGAATCCTATCCAATAAGGTTCAGTTTTGGTTTGGTCCGATCTGAATCAAGTTGGTTCAATTTGGGCCCAATTTTGACACCTTTGGTTAACAGAATGAGAAGCAGATGAGTCAAATTGGAAATGAGAACGATTGATCCCTATTTTGGCTGATCCGACCCAATGATTCTTGGGTGTTTTAGGCTTTTAGCTGAATTCGGTTGATTATGGGAGATTTTAACTGGAATGGGGGGTGAAGGATTCAAGTTTCTCTATATAAATGGTCTAATAATTTCATCTTGAAGCCACAACGGGTGAAGAATATTCTTATATGGGAGATGATTGTGAAGGCTCTCAAGAAGAAATAAGACAAATCGAAAAATATGATAGATGATAAAGTGGCTAGAGTTGAAGGATCTAGCAAATAACACAATCCAATTATATTTGGTGGATAACAATCTTCATGAGCTCATTGGGTTCATAGATCTAGAAGATGTTTAGGCTACGTTGGAAAGCATATACAAGTTTAAGTCATTGACAAATCGATTGTTCTTGAAGAAAATAATTATATGACCTTCGTTTGTTAGAATGAATGAGATTTGAAGTGCACATAGACGAGTTCAATAGGATTTGAATGAATTGTCTGATCTTAATGTAAAGATCGAAGATGAATACAAAGCACATCACCTGTTGGCCTCATTACCTCCTTTATTTGATCACGTAGCAACTACGCTGTTGTTTGGTAAATATACTTTGATGATGTTATTGTTGTTACATTGATGAATGAGACACGACGGAAAAATAATGACGAAGAGACATAAATATTAGATGAGGGTAATGCTTGGGTTATAGACGGTGGTCAAGACAGAGAGAGATCAAATGGGAAATGGGAGGAGTATGGCAAGAATATGGGTAGCTCCAGCCTCTAAGTCATAAGGTAACAAAATAACTTGTTATTTTTGCACGGAAGGTCATATAAAGAGAAGTTGTTTGAAACGTAAGGATGATCAAACAGAGAAAAAGAGTGAAGAAAAATCATCCATTGCTAGCATCATGGAAGGGTCCTGGAGTGATGCAGATATCTATCCCACTATTTCATCAAGTACACAAATTTCATATTGTATTTTAGATTCGGATTGTTCATTTTAATTAGGGATTAGTTTTCTACATATCATGCTTGTGATATAGTCAAAATGACAAATGATACTGGAAGCAAAGTTGTCAGGATTGAGACTTTATAAATTCGTATGTTTGATGGGATTGTGCGAACTGTAAATGAAGTTAAACATGTGTCAGATTTAAGGAAGAATTTAATTCCATTGAGAACATTGGATTCCAGAGGCTAAATGTATCATTCATTTGAAGATGGAGTTCTCAAGGCTTTTAGAAGGGTCATATGGTTGTGATAAGGGGTTAGATGGTTGGTAATCTGTGTTGACTTACAGGGAATGTTGAAATAGATGAAACTTCTGTTGGAAATTAAGTTAGGGTACAGATGATAGAGACTGCAGAGAGTTTAAGTTGTGAATAAGTGCAGATATGGGAAAAGACGGGTTTCTTTCATGACGAATTTTTGAGTAAAGTGATTTCTCCGGTTGTATTGCAACAGTGGGAGAAGGGAATCGCATTACATCGTGCGACGGTGAGCTATTCGGGACACTCAGGTGAGATGTAGATCATACCGGTTTGGATGTGGTGGCTAGGCAGAGACAATGGAGGAGTTTGTATAATCGACATCAACACTAGTTTTATACAGGGTGGCTTACAAAATCCAAACCAAGGTAGAGATTGTTGGCGTTGTGTCATGTATTCAGTGGGGTCTATATAATCAATTGAATTTGTATTTGAATTTAAAACCATTACATGTACAAAGGTAATTTGTAATTGTATGGGAGTAGGATTCCATGAGAGCCCATATATTGTTTTCGTAGGGTTATCTCAATAAAAGAACGAGAGGAAGAGAGGAAAAGGGCAAAGGGATTACTTTGTGAGGTTGAGAGTTGTAGAGTTTTCCTTGGTGAATAAGAAATTCTCTGATTCTCAAGAGTTGAGGTAGACAATCTACATTAGGTGTTGAACCACAATAAATCCTCATGTTTGTGTGATTGTTTACTTGTTTTTCTTTATTTTGCTTGCATTCTCATCCCCAACACCCTTCAGCTGTAGGAAAAGTCTTTGAATGCTACTAGCAGATAAACCTGTTTTCCCCTTGGGAATGGGATTTATTTGCAAGGATATATGATTAGGTGATAATTTCTTTACGAAAATAAGAAAATTTATTTCAATATCTCAATACATTTAAGTTTGGAGTTCAATGTTTCTTATCATTTTGCAAGAGATTTTAATTTTGATTTGTTATAGAATTCAGAATTAGTAAATAGTAGAATTGAGAGAGAAGAAATAAAGGTAAGAGAGAAGGTAGCATCAATTGATATTAGCCTCTTCTCTTAACCACCATTTATAGATATAGAAAAGATTAAAGATTAACAAGACAGATTCAGGACTCTACAAATTAAAAACCTAATCAACTAAATAACTAATAAACAAATCTGGTACTCTAAAAATCAGAATCCTAGTTACAAAATAAATAAAAGAAGAATAAAAGACAAATAGAAAAAGAAATAAGCAGGTCACAGGAGCTCTTAATTAAATCAATATTGGGCCTGAAAAATCGGGCCATCACTAAACACTTAAATAAGAAATCACAAACTAAATAACTAATTGGTGTGGACCTAACTAAATAAACTCATTCTTTTACAATAATATTAGTTAACATGGTTAAGCAATGACTAACTATAAGAGCTTGGGCAGATGCTATCACCACTTCACTAATTGGATGAGCATTCAGAGGGTACCTAATTACTCAAGTTCTCAGCCAAAACAGAAAAGAGCATATACACAGTGCCCACTGCCCTGGTTTTAATTCGTTGACCATTCCAGTTGACTTTAAATAAGTCATATATAATATGAAAATTCATTAAACAAAAACTATTATGACATTGACTTGATAAGCTGTGGAAGATCGATAAACCCATTAATAAACAAATAGATAGTGTGTTAAGAATTTGTTGGGCTGTGGAATTAACCACTCAGTCGCATGTCATTAATCTAACACAACTCATTGACATCAAAACTGTTATGATGAAGACTTGATAATCTGGAGAAGTTTTAGAAGCATTAATAAACAGATAGAAAACACCACCTTGGAATCCTGGTTTAGAAGCATTAATAAACAGATATAAAACACCACCTTGGAATCCTCAATGGTAAGAATTAATAGAGTAAAGTTACCAAAGTTGGTTCAATTGGATCCAATTTAGGAAAGAAAATGAAAGAAAGAGCATAATAAGAATTTACCCCCAAAAAAAAGAAAAGAAAAGAAAAGAACATAATAAGACAAAATTAATGATGAGACAATGATGAATATGTGTCTATCTCCATCCTCCATTTCAAAAAAAAGAAATTTTTTTTTTTTTTTTGACATCCAAACATAGCCTTATTCACGATTCATATTTTGGAAGACTAATGTATTCAAGTACCTGGATTAGATTCAGCAACAATTCATCCAATCCAAAATAATTCCTAGATGATATAACAACGGTAGTCACATCATATGTTTGATAGCATCACACAATGGTAAATTAATTTGCCTTAATACCAACAACAAACAATTGATTTGCTTTAAACTCAAGCATCAGTTTAGGTGAATTCATTCACCGATTGATGTAACAGACTATGTTGTATATCAAATCCAGCAACAATAAAATCCTCTTTCTCAAAAAACAATCACTTACTGAAGATTATGGTTGGATCAGACAACTGTGGAATAGATTATGCAGTGTATTATGGATGATTTAGAATTTAGATGATATAGACACATCTCTATGCATAGCTTAATCACCTTAGACTGAGTCAAATTCATGAACCCAAAAAAGGAAGAATTAAAGAGAGCCCAAAGTTCACCATTCATATAGCCTTTTGTTGATGTTTAGTGTCAAGCACTAGATATCCCAACTTTTTTCCTTGGGGCCTTTCCTAGTTAAAAGCTCCAATGTCCAAACAAATAATCCAGGAATGCCTTCGTTAGGTCTAAAAATCACCTAAATGAAACATTAACTTTAGCATGTAGTAGATATATATCGGATGAAATCCACAGAGTGGTGGAAGGATGCTTTATACTTGAGAAATATCTCACTCTTTACCACCACCTGCGGTGGAAAGCTGAAATGATCAAAACCATACTAATTATAAACTTTCTTTCATGCTCCTTAGGTGGACAAATGTGTTGCAGTGCGCATTGAGCTGGTGACTGAGCTTCACCAAATACATTATTGAAAAAGGAAAGAGAAGCATGTTGGCATGTTATCCTCACCCAATAAGAACCATGTATGCAGAAACCAATAAAAAAAATGTATGCAGAAGAGGAGCATGTTTTTTCTCTTTAGTTATATGACTTATATCAATTCTCAAAAATAGGTGTCATATAATGCCTCCTAAGAATATAATCATGTACAGAGACATATTATGTACCAACCTGCATAGATTATCTGCATGCATACAACTACAGTCCAAACTCCAAACTTGGCCACAACGATCTGAAAGGCAAGTTACAAGCACTGAAATACCATTTGACGTTACAGATTGAACTTCGTGCAGATGCCAAAGTTTCACCAAACAATAAGAAAATGCCCAAAAGCACAAGAATCACCAATTGCAAATCTTCATAAATCGCTTGCATTTTCTCAGAGCACATGTTTTGAAATGGTCTTTCTAAAAGAGAAGTTTTTCATACACCCAAAGCCTTCTCCACAATTCAAAAGTTTCTCATCTTTGTTTTGATAAATATATTTCAATATTCAATGCCCATATGATACCTATGTATCATGCATTCAAAAAAACCAAGTTGGAACATTGCTACTATCTTGCAGATCGGATGACTGTACCAAGCCAATCATCAGGAATGTTGTCTTTCACTTCTCCTTTTAGGGCCCTTAAAGAATGATCTGTTGCAGCCTGTGTCCACCAGAAACCTTATACAAACTTTTAGAAAATAACTCTACAAGACGGCTGAAATGTCAAGCACATTACCTTAACAATATAGACGTCAATTCCAAGTTTCGCAATCATTGCAGCTTCTGATATTTTGGTTAGCATACCTCCTGTTGTGTCATGAGCAGCTACTGTAATTTCAACTGTTGATCAAAGTAAATTGAATGTCAACCAAAACTCTGTTTATTTGGCCAACAAACTTACTGGAATTAGTTCAAATGTTCTCAAAACTCATGATTGGCAAGCAGAATAATGGCAGAGAATACCTAAACCTACATTCAAACAAAAATAAAGAGACAAATAAAAAGGGGAAGGGATACAATTCTACCCCTCTACCCCCCAGAAAGAAAACTCTTCATAATAAATTAGCTTCCAAGAAAAACAAACCGCCAAACCATTTGTATAAAACAGTCAACTCCATCCTCTTCTGAGCCGACATGAAAAATTTAATGAACTGCACTAAGGCAGCATTGATTTATCTCATCACTTTGTCCATCTGAAGATCAGATCTCACCAAGAAGGCCATAACCTTATAGAGGTCAAAAAAATAATTCATCCAATCAAATAAAAAGTGCAAATATGCAATTAACTGATCATCTAAGACCGCCATAATGATTTTTTTAACCTCAACATGCCATCATTCACTGAAACTTCAAAATCAATAGAAAACTTGAATATAGAATATTTTAAAACATGTGACAGAAACCTTTTTATGGTGCAGGAAAGGAAAGGAGAAGAGGCCTGTTACAAGCTTATAAAACAGTTGACAGTATGGCTTAACCATATAAAAAATTTATCAGCACAAATGGTTAAACCACATCAATATAGAAAAAGTACAAAATGGGAAACCTTTAATACGGTCATGAGCGTAAGCAAATTTAAGTTTACATTGGTTTTGGAACCCAGAAAACTTAAAATATGCAAGCCACCATTTTCTGACCTTTCTTATTCATGTTTCCAATTTCTGGCTTCACAATAGACCAGCTCCCATCTTCATCCACAGCTGTTATCCTTACAAAGTCAGTTATGCTGGCCCAGGTTTAGAGAGGACATCCCGATGTTTAAAGGATAAATAAAAGAAACTCGATTAACCTCTGAAGTATTTGCTCTACGAGAAAGAGAAAATCAGTGAAACAAAACAGTGAAGCAAACATTTACAAAACTTGGGGGTAAAATCAAGTGCTCACCAATTTCCCTTAGGAGTACTGCATTTGAGTCTGTAGGAGGGCGGTCATATACTCCCAAAACATCTGTCTTCATTCCCAAATATCAAGGAGAAAATGTGGAGAAAGTAATTTGTTCATGCATTTATAGGAAGTTCATAGCTTAAAGAATATTGCATGGTGAACAGAGAGAACTCAGTAAGTTCATTTTCAGGCCTTCATTATGTAACTCAGTACTCATAGAGATACAAGAATGACATATGAAAAATTTTTAGTCTAGTCGAGGGACCATTCAAATGCAAAAATTGGAATTTGGAAATGGAATTTAGTCCCCATCCATACAACAATTGCCTTAACCCACCCTGGTCTGGCACATATGGCATTCACATGTCGATATGGATGGGCCAGTGATTGATCAACCCATCTATTCCAAACTTCTAATGTAGGTCATAACGAAATTATTGACAAATTACTATTGGGTTATTATCTTAAAGAAAATAAAGTCCAGCAATCGAATGGTTAGTACTAAAAGTGTCTGATCTCTTGTAAAGTTGAATAGCAAAGACAGACAAGCAACCAAGATGAAGAAAAGTTTACTGGGAAGGGAAGAGGGGACCTTCATCGAATAGAAGTCAGAGAAAGAATTTGAGTGCTTCCAACCATAATTGTCAAGGCACCAAGGCGACCCAAGATGCTGGAGAGGTGCCTTGGCTCCTAGGCGTACCTAAGGCGTCCCCCAAGGCATTGTAAGGGTATATCTTAATAAGAAGTTTTATACAAAAAGGAGGGGGTTAACACATCTATTTTTATTGTTTTTAATACATATGCATGATTCCATGCATTATGGTCTATATATATATATATATAAGTAACTCAGGATCTAAAACAAGATTTATAAATGCGGAAATGAAATTTGTAAATGTAAAACCGATCATGAAGGCGGTATAACAATGCAAAGAAATAATGTGAAATTCAAATGCAAATGAAATGCAAACCAGCTATGAAGGCGGCATGTAAACAAAAACACTTAAATTAAAATAATAAACTGAAAGTAAAATGCATGAAACAAATTACAATCAGAAATTTGATACAGAAATTTGAAAGGAATTGTGAAGAACTATGAAGGACTTACAGAACACTTTGATCAGACTTTGACGGGTTACAAGCTTTAAGGAAGGTTGAACCTAATTTTGGTTTTGCTAAGGCAAGTTTGATACAGAAGGGTTTGAGTGAAGGAAGAAGAAGGCTCTTTGAAGGAGCACCTTGGCCTCCTGGGTGAGCTTCTGACTAACTTCTAGAGTTCTCTTCTGAATTTGCCTTCCCGAATGCTGAGAAGTAATCCTCTATTTATAGCATTTGAGAAGGAATCTTGCTTTTGCATGAGGGGGACTCTTTGAATATGAGTCATTGCTTTTGCTAGAGTGGGAGACAACTTTTAAAGGTTGATTGCTCATTTTGTCTCCTCTTATCCTCTTTTGACGAGATTTGATGCTCGTAGTTGAAAGTAAAGGAGTAATAATATTACTTTTGACTTTCATTTATGTTTTTGTCTATTCTCCTTTGCTTTTGGTCAAATCACCTTTGCTTTATGTCAAACTTTGTCGGTTTTTGAATTTAACTCCATGAATCACGGGAGTGATTTGGGTCTTCAAGAACCGCACCGAGGCATTCTACGTGTCCATAGACACTGTTTTCCCCTTTGGTTTGGTTCAAAATTTGTACCGTATTGGTACGGGCCCGGTATTGGCTTGACTATTTGTACTGAGTACGTAGTGTAACGGTTACGTATTATACCCGTACCATTTGTTTGTTCACATCATGGCTGATGTGATTCCATCATCTCGGTCTGAAACCTGACCGTTTTGATCTTATCTTCGAAGCTTATTCTTCCATCATATTGGCAATATTTGTATCACCAATAGTGTCAAAAGAATAAGAAGATCCATGGAGGGATCCGTCATTTATGGGAGAATCAAAAGGACTAAGGGGGATGTCACTATTCCAATAATTCAATTTGATTTTGTCATTATTTTGTTCCAGTAATTTGGTGACAGTCAGGCTGGCATTAATTTGATTGTTGTTGATTCCTATGCAATTTGGAATCTTTTGGTGTTTTGTGATGAACGGAGACAATAACTGTACGTTGCCCCTCAACAATCAATTGGCCATTGATGGAGGATATTTTCCTCTGAAAATTGTTGATGCATGATGCTCGAATTTCTTTGGAGTCTATTTTGGCAAGGAATTGAACAATTGGTGGGAACACAACATCAAATCAATGGATGATGCGGATGAATGATGTTGGGATGAACTCTTGGTAATGACCATCGATGATCCATTTTGGAGGAATGGATATGATTTTAAGACGAATTGGCCCATCAGTGATGTTGAGTCCTTTGATGGGGTTGGTTAAAATATCAGGCAAGCCCTGAAGATCTTCTGGTCCATTGGTCCTGAGATTTTTTATGAATCCTTGCTCATAAAGCCATAATTTGGATTGTTGTGGGTGATCAGCTGCTACGTTGCATTGATAAAATCCAGGAACACTGGATATGACTGGTGTAATAGTTATTGGCCAGCGAATTGTAGGATCAGCGAGCCTTTGGTGGAAATGTTGCCATGATCATTTGGAGAGGATGTTATGATGGATATGGCATGACTCATAGTCATGGTAATTTGGTTGTGAGGCGAATTGATCAGCCAGTTGGTGCATGGTAGCTATGAAGGATCGTTTGTTTGATTGGTTAAAATGAAATAATAAGTTGTCAAAAAGTTGATGATGGATAGGGTTTAAAGATAATGGGGTTTGGAAATGGGACCTTTTGGTTGGGGGAGTGGATGGACTTTTTGGCAAAGACTCCAGTCGTAAAGGATTTGAGTTGTCTTTACCACGAGCCGTTTGCTGTGGACTAGCCAAAACATTAACCGGGTTTTGGTCCGTTGAGCTCTTATCGGGTCTTTGTAAGATTTATTAATTTTAAGAAGCGTGCTGGCTAAGAATGTTCAGATTTGATTCTTGGGATGTAATTTCCATACCTGTAAGAAAGGAGAAAACAATTTCTTGACCCAAAAGATTAGTTGTGATCCCTGAATTAGAGACAAAAAATGGTTTAATAGAATTTAAAATAGGTCGGCCGAGGATCACCTCGGTGTTTAGATTTTTAACAAGAAAAAATGTTTGATTAATTTGGAAATTTTGTTTGCAAATTTGGACATTGGACAATTTGTATTGAACATTGAGTCTGGAACCATTGGCCCCTGAGAACCGATGAGAAGTTGGCTCAAAATATTGATAAGGAATGAGATGTTCCCGTATGCAATTCAATCGTGCTCCAGAGTCGATAAGAGCAGTGGTTTGTAACACAAAATTATTTGAAATGCTTAAATTTGCATGCTTAAATTTGCATGTAGTTTTATCTACAATATCCACAAAGTGATTGAGGTTCTGATGGGGAATATCAGTGATGGAATTCATGACTTTGATTTGATTTTTGATATTTGATAATTCTTGGTAAATGTTCTTGATGTCATTTTGGAGTTGTTGAGTGGTTAACCCAAGGTGTTCGATATGTGGATTTGGTGGGAAAATTTATTTGTTAAACCAATTATAAATCTGGTTTAAATCATAATTTGGGTTGGAACAATCTTCCTTTGAGGTGAATTTTGGGTAATTGCGTGAGGTTGTCTTGAAGATACTCGAGATATTGTTGTTTTGATTCGGAATCATCCATTTGATCAATAAAAGATAGGATGATGTCGGAAGGATGATTTGAGGTTTCTTGTCGGATCATACCAATAGTTGCATCTGAAGAGGAATCCTCAGAATCAGTTTCTTGGCAATTGTGACAAAAAAGTCCATCTGCACAAGTGTAGGTATTGATCTGGTGATTCGAAGAATCAGAGTTATCTGACTCAGTTTCGGCAAGGGAAGCCAAAAGTTGGGTTTTTGTGTCATCAGACATAATTAAAGAGTTAATTCGGCAGTAATTTGCCGTATGGCCAGATTTGCTACATTTAAAACATTTGATATTTTTAAATGAGTTTTCAGGTTTTGACTGATTTGGTTCAGTAGTTGTGGGAGACTTATTTGGTTTGGATTTATGATTTTGAGGGAAATATTTTTTGTGAGATTTTGATTTCCAGTATTTGGGGTTTTTGAAATTTTTGTGGTGTTTTGGAGATTGAATGGGGTCAAACCCAAATTGGGTACAAAACTCACCAAGTTCTTTTTTGTACGATTTGTTTTCGTGTCGGATTTGTTTACGAAGTCGGATATATCCATACTAAGGGCAAGGCCTTCTTTACGAATGATATTGATGAGATCTCCGTAAGTGAGATTTTCGTAGGGAATAATCCCTTCATGGTCATCTCAGAGTTTTTGTTTTATTTTCTCAAAGAATAATGTGGGTAATCCAATGAGAAATTTTTCCTTCCAATAATAAAGATTGGCATCTTCTCTTGTTAGTACTTTGGTCATAAAGGTATCTTTATACCATTGGAAATCATGCATTTGAGATTTAACAATTATTCGGAAGATATGTCCTTTAATCGAGTTGGATCTCCTACGAAATATTTTCTTATATTGAAAATCAATGTTTTGATAGCATCGCCAATAGGATCTCCAAGAGTCGGTTTACCATGTTGATCAAGCCAGATGGCTGAGAGAATTGTTGTTTTTTGAATTGGAGTAAAAGCATAATCCCACCATCCTTTGAGTTGACCAGAAAAAACCAGAGATAATTATCTTGATAATGCTGGCTCGGTCCGAATATTCTTTGAGACGATAAGCATTACTGACCATCGTCATTTCTTGGAGTTTGTTTGTCAGGTTGTAGTCTGACATACCATCGATATTCCATTTGTAAATGGTTCCGCTGGTATAGGTGGCTTGGGCATTGTGACTTCTTTCTTCAATTTGAAGGTCGGAAAAAGTTGGCGAGGATAGTAATTCTGGATGTTTTGATAGTTTGTTTGAAGTGGTGAGATAATTTTATGATTGATTTAGTTCTTCGTAAGTTTGAGAGAAATTTGAAAGAGACTCGGTATTAATAATATTTAAATTATGATTATGACTCTCAGCATCAGCAATTGGTTTAGGGTTAACCTGTTTTGAAGGTGGTGTGTCTGGAATGACAATAGATTTGAATTTTTGGTAAATTTGTTTTAGGAGTTCACTTTTATCAATTTAATTCAGTAAATTCCATTTGGCTAAATTCCCGGAGGGATTTTTTGGATAAAGAAAAAGGGGTAAATAAAGGTTTTGAATTGGTAATGATTTGTAGAGGTTTTGTTGATGTACTAGGGACATCAATTGGAAGGGTTTGGAGATTATTTTCCAATCGATTCAATTGGGAACCGATAGTTTGGAGGAACTGGTTTGTGTAATTGGCTTGTTCAATTAGTTTTTTGGATCCTTCAATAACATTTTCTATATTTTTGAAGGAGGCAGCTTTGATTTCCATGTTTTTCATTTATAGCTTAAGAGTAGCTAAAGGAGGATGGATTGATTCTACGATTTGGTCATCACAAGTGACTATGTTTTTATCAGTCATATTGATGTTTGTGAAAGGATATGTAATATTGTGTTTTGTGGTATAAAATTCTAAATAGATATAAAAGGAAATATTCATTTCAGACCTATTCATATGATCATACCAATTTTGTTTAATTTCTTGTTGATCTTTTGGGGAGAAATGGGTAAAAAATCATTTTCTCTTTGTTTCATTTTGGGGAAAATCAAAATCTACTTTTAAGTTTTGGTTTGTCAATTTGAAAAGTGGTTTGGATCATTTAAATACGATGATACATATCATCATTTGATTTGGGCAACATTTCTGATGTTATTGGTAAACCAGGAGGGGATTTTGGTTTTTGGGTATAAACCCCCTAAATAATGTTATCTTGGGTGTGTGTTCCAGATAACCTAATTTGTTCTAAGGCTCCGAAGAGCCGTTGGTTTTCTTGATAAAGGTTTGCTTCTCTTTGGTAATCTAGATTTTGGTTTTCCAAGTGGAGACTTGGTAAAGTCAGAATACTAAAACAGGAAGACCTGCTTGGTTGAAATGATCTTGAGGAATTTTGCCTATTGATAAACTGATCTAAAGTTTCGGAATTTTGTTGAGTATGTTGATGATTTAAATATCTATCAAATTTGATAGTGACTTTTCCATCATGTGTTTGGTTGATAGATTTGATTGGTGGAGTTTGGCATTGAAGAAGTCATTCCTCAGGCCATTGAACAGTTCTTGGGAGAATTGTCTGAGACTGGGAACAGTCCATTTCAAAGAAAGTGATCTGTCCTTCTCAGACTTTGAGGGGGTTCCATGGATTTGGTTATGGCGTTGTATTGGATACGGTGGATTAAAGCAATAGGATTTGATCCGGCTTTCATCCTATATCCATGTGTTTTGACGTTGATTTTTAAGGCATCTTTTAAATTTACGTCTTGTAATGGTAGTGTAATATCCGGGTAACAATTGAAGTATACCAGCCCACTACATAGACTTGTTTCAATGACTCCTAGTAATGAATCGTCAAAACGTAAGAATCTTTGGTCCCTTAAAGCTAAAAGATCATGGAAGGGTTTAATCCTTCCCCGTGCAATGGTTTGATTGCAACCTGAATAAGACCTATATGGATGTAAGCAAATTCAGATTTTAATTTGTTAAGGGATCTAAGATCTAGGAGTTGGATTTCCTTAGAATCAGAGGAAAAGTTGATGGTTTGTTCAATGGTTTTTACTGTTTCCCGTACTAATGAATTTTGTTTGTAAATATCCTTTGTAGGAACTCTGGGAAGAGACCAATTTGAGAGATTTTGATTAATTTCTCCAACTTCTTCATCTTGATAGATTATGTTACTATTGGATGTTGTAGGTTCTTCATCAGAAACAGATCTAGAAGACATTGTCCTAAACAATCGTCTCATCTTGAATCTAGTGTTTAATATTTTGAGAGATGCTTTTCTCTTACCCGCTGGGCTCCGGATAATAACCATGACTTAGACAAAACACAGGCTCATCGTGGAGGGCAGGTTGGTGTAAGTCCCGAAGTCACGATGAGCCTGTGTTTTGTCTAAGTCCTGGTTATTATCCGGAGCCCAGCGAGTAAGAGCAAAACATCTTTCAAAATATTAAACACTAGATTCAATATGAGTCGATTGTTTAGGACAATGGCTTCTAGATCTGTTTTTGACGAAGAACCTACAACATCCAATAGTAACATAATCTATCAAGATAAACAAGTTGGAGAAATTAATCAAAATCTCTCAAATTGGTCTCTTCCCAGAGTTCCCACAAAGGATATTTACAAACAAAATTGGTTAGTACAGGAAACCGTAAAAACCATTGAATAAACCAACTTTTCCTCTGATTCTAAGGAAATCCAACTCCTAGATCTTAGATCCCTTAACAAATTAAAATCTGAATTTGCTTATATCCATATAGGTCTTGTTCAGGTTGCAATCAAACCATTACATAGGGAAGGATTAAACACTTCCATGATCTTAGCTTTAAGGGACCAAAGATTCTTACGTTTTGACGATTCATTATTAGGAATCATTGACACAAGTCTATGTAGTGGGCCGGTGTACTTCAACTGTTACCCGGATATTACACTACCATTACACGACATAAATTTAAAAGATGCCTTAAAAATCAATATTAAAACACATGGATATAGGATGAAGACCATATCAATTTCTATTGTTTTAATCCACCGTATCCAATACAACGCCATAACCAAATCCATGGAACCCCTTCAAAGTCTGAAAAGGACACCCAAAGGACAAACCACTTTCTTTGAAATGGACTGTTCCCAGTCTCGGACAATACTCCCAAAAACTGTTCAATGGAAAGACATTATCTTTCCTGAAGAATGACTTCTTCAATGCCAAACTCCACCACCCATTGAACCAAACAAAACAATCAAATCTATCAACCAAACACATGATGGAAAATTTACTTGATAGATATTTAAATCATCAACATACTCAACAAAATTTTAAAACTTTAGATCAGTTTATCAATAGGCAAAATTCCTCAAGATCATTTCAACCAAGCAGGTCTTTCTGTTCTAGTATTCTGACTTTACCAAGTCTCCACTTGAAAAACCAAAATCTAGATAACCAAAGAGTAGCAAACCTTTATCAAGAAAACCAACGGCTCCTCCAAGCCTTAGAACAAATCCGGTTATCCAGAACAAAAACCCAAGATAACATTATTAAAGGGGTTTATACCCAAAAACCAGAATCCCCTCCTAGTTCACCAACAACATCAGAAATGTTGCCCAAATCAAATGATGATGATATGTATCATCACATTCAAATGATCCAAACCACTTTTCAAATTGACAAACTAAAACTTAGGTAGATTTTGATCTTCCCCAAAATGAAACAAAGAGAAAATGGTTTTTTACCCATTTTTCCCCAAAAGATCAACAATAAATTAAACAAAATTGGTATGATCATATGAATAGGTCTGAAATGAATATTTCCTTTTATATCTATTTAGAATTTTATACCACAAAGCATAACATTACATATCCTTTCACAAACATCAATATGACCCATAAAAATAGTCACTTGAAAAACTTATGACGACCAAATTGTAGAATCAATCCATCCTCCTTTAGCTACTCTAAAGCTAAAAATGAAAAACATGGAAATCAAAACTGCCCCCTTCAGAAATACAGAAAATGTTACTGAAGGATCCAAAAAACTAATTGAACAAGCCAATTACACAAACCAATTCCTCCAAACTATCGGTTCCCAATTGAATCGATTGGAAAATATCTCTAAACCCTTCCAATTGATGTCCCTAGTACATTAACAAAACCTCTACAAATCATTACCAATTCAAAACCTTTATTTACCCCTTTTTCTTTATCCAAAAAATCCCTCCGGGAATTTAGCCAAATGAAATTACTTAATCAAATTGATAAAAGTGAACTCTTAAAACAAATTGACCAAAAACTCAAATCTATTGTCATTCGAGACACACCACCTTCAAAATAAGTTAACCCTAAACCAATTGCTGATGCTAAGAGTCATAATCATAATTTAAATATTATTGATACTGAGTCTCTTTCAAATTTCTCTCAAACCTTCGAAGAACCAAATGAACAAATCAATCCCAAAATTATCTCACCACTTCAAACAAACTATCAAAACATCCAAAATTACTATCCTCGCCCAACTTTTCCCGACTTTCAAATTGAAGAAAGAGATCACAATGCCCAAGCCACCTATACCAGCGGAACCATTTACGAATGGAATATCGATGGTATGTCAGACTACAACCTAACAAACAAACTCCAAGAAATGACGATGATCAGTAATGCTTATCGTCTCAAAGAATATTCGGATCGAGCCATTGCCGAGATAATTATCTTTGGTTTTTCTGGTCAACTCAAAGGATGGTGGGATTATGCTCTCACCCCAATTCAAAAAACAACAATTCTCTCAGCCATTCGGCTTGATCAACATGGTGAACCGACTCTTGATGAGCTTGGAGATCCTGTTGGCGATGCTGTCAATACATTGATTTTCAACATAACAAAATATTTCCTAGGAGATCCAACTCGATTAAAGGACCAATCCTCCAAACAATTGTCAAATCTCAAATGCAAAAAGATTCCCAAATTGCACAGGAACTCAACAACAATTAAATTAATGTCAGTCTGGCCGTCACCAAATTACTGGAACAAAATAATGACAAAATCAAATGGAATTATTAGGATAGTGACATCCCCCTTAGTCCTTTTGATTCTCCCATAAATGACGGAACTTCCTATTCTTTTGACACTATTGGCGATACCAATATTGCCAATATGATGGAAGAATAAGCTTCGAAGATAAAATCAAAACGGTCAGATCCTAGACCGAGATGATGGAATCACGTCAGCCATGATGTGAACAAACAAATGGTACGGGTATAATACGTAACCGTTACACTATGTATTTTGTTACTATCTCAGTACAAATAGTCAAACCAATACTGGGTCCATACCAATACGGTACAAATCCTGAACCGAACCAAAGGGGAAAACAGTGTCTAGGGACACGTAGAATGCCTCGGTGCGGTTCTTGAAGACCCAAATCACTCCCATGATTCACGGAGTTCAAATTCAAAAACTTACAAAGTTTGACATAAAGCAAAGGTGATTTGACCAAAAGCAAAGGAGAATAGACAAAAGCATAAATGAAAGTCAAAAGTAATATTATTACTCCTTTACTTTCAACTACGAGCATCAAATCTCGTCAAAAGATGACAAAATGAGACAAAATGAGCAATCAACCTTTAAAAGTTGTCTCCCATTCTAGCAAAAGCAATGACTTATATTCAAAGAGTCCCCCTCATGCAAAAGCAAGATAGAGGATCACTTCTTAGCATTCGGGGAGGCAAATTCAGAAGAGAAATTTAGAAGTTAGTCCGAAGCTCACCTAGGAGGCCAAGGTGCTCCTTCAAAGAGCCTTCTTCTTCCTTCACTCAAACCCTTCTGTATCAAACTTGCCTTAACAAAACCAAAATTAGGTTCAACCTTCCTTGAAGCTTGTAACCCATCAAAGTCTTGTATCAAAGCCTGATCAAAGTGTTCTATAAGTCCTTCATAGTTCTTCATAGTTCCTTTCAAATTTCTGTATCAAATTTCTGATTATAATTTGTTTCATGCATTTTACTTTCAGTTTATCATTTTAATTTAAGTGCTTTTGTTTACATACCGCCTTCATGGCTGGTTTGCATTTCATTTGCATTTGAATTTCAAATTATTTCTTTGCATTATTATACCGCCTTCATGGTCGGTTTTACATTTACAAATTTCATTTCCTCATTTATAAATCTTGTTTTAGATCTTGAGTATGTATATATATATATATATATATACACTACAAATGCCATAAATTAAAAAAATAAATAAACAAATAAAACAAGGCGTGATACAATAAGGCAACCAACTGCCTAGCCCTATATGACTCACCCGGAACGCCTAAGCGACCCCTTGACAACTATGCTTCCTACAGCTTAAATTTTCAAAAATGGAATCCGTTCAATCATATGTTGAAGAAACTTTGATTCCTATGCTGTATAGCAACTAGGCTCTCTTTGGTATAGTTTATATTTATGTTTATGAGTTATTTATAATAAATTATCCATGAGAATAAATAATGAATCATAAATTATAACCGTTTAATACCAATAGACATAAAGAAGTAATAATAGATTATCACAATAATGATAAATAACTTCTAACCTATTTGTAAATTTTAGATTATATTAATTTATTTTGATTATAAGTAAATATTATAAATCATACCAAACAACTACATATGTCATAATGTATTATATAATTAATTCTATAATACATACCAAAGAGAGCTTAAGTCCAATGTAATAAATTATTAATTGATCTTCTACAATTAAATGTTAGGATATGTGTTTGCTCAGATTCTTATGATGGAGACCATCACATCAAATTGTAAGTTATACATGCATTAAACATTTATCCTGCTGCTGCATAAAATGGATACGAGGAAAACAACATATTCAGGCTTTAGTAGCTCAGCAAGATGACGTATGATCACATCACCACTCAAAATGGTGCAGCCCTGATCAATTAAGTGAAACAACTATCAGTACTAAATACATTAAATCTTAAGAAAGGACTAAAGAATTCACCAGCTTTACTCAGACATACTGGACCTGCAGATTGTCAAGCACAGCATCTCCATGCAAAACCTACACAAGTAAGGAATAGTCCACAATATTTAAACATGTCTAATGAAGCACAATCCAACTAGCAAAATCACAATATCCAGTACTATTCAGTTCCACCAATCTCCCATTTCACTTTAGCTGCCACCTATGTACTTTTTTGTTTTCTAATTTTATTGGAAAGTTAGGAATTTGAGGGTGAAAAAATTAGAGGGGCAGTTAGTTCCATAAGAATCCTTGTTTAAGCCACTTATATTATGTACCAACTGTTAATTTTTAGTTGTGTCTAGGTGTCACCTAGTTTGGTGAAGCCTAAGTTAAGTTCCCTTTTATGATTGTAACAGTCAGCTAGAGTCTAGCCAACTCTAATATCTTATTATCCAGCTTATAAATAAAGTGGTTGAGAGGGGGAGAGGCCTAATTGATAACTCTCTTCCCTCACGGTTTCTCCATCTCTCTCTCTCTCTCTCTCTCTCTCACAGTTCTTCTTTCTTTATCGTTTCTTCTCCATTACTTACTGTGCATACTCTGATCATCCTTAATTTAAATTCTCAAACCAACTTTTGCCATAGATTTACACTTTATCACTGGTTTTTCAGATAAGTGACTCCTAAAATTCAATTTGAAGACATTTTTACACAACCAGCCTATTGGTCAGTACAAAGCAATCCACACCATCCCATTTATGCAGACAATCTTATTCTCCTCTTTATAAAATTCAAGCTATCCTCGTACTTGGCTTAACAGTTCTAACAGCCAAGAGTTGACTTGGAACTTGGAAGGCGTTTTCTAAGCTGAGAAAGCCTGCTACACCTTCAAACATTGTCCCTCCACCATACAACTAGATTAAATAATACTACTAACCACTCAATTGCTTGCCTTTTGGTTGTGGCTACTCATTGGAATTACGGGAAATAGTCCGAATTTTAAATTATATTTGGGCCGGGGGAGGGAAGGGCTTAATCAGAGTGGGTGCTCTGATAGCCAAGTTATATTAGCTATTCCAACTGATTGCAGTTTGCATATGTATCCTTTGGACTCCTGTAGGGGGCCTGACACACTTGCAACTGGCTCATATAACTACAGTATACAGTAATTCAAATACTAATTATAGGAAAGAAAAAAAAAGCCAATTAGTATTCCAGCAACAAAGGCCACCAAGATGATGAATTTTTTAATATCATCAGCCCCTAAGGGCCTGCCACAGCTTTTGAACCAACTTAACCATAGTGATAGATGACTCTTTTAGTACTTTATGTGTTTAAATTCTGCTAGTTCATATAGATTCTTTTTTAACAAGGTAAAACTTAAAAGAAAGACATATCATTTATCACACTACCATTTAATTAACTGCAAATTAATATGGTAATTCTCATTAAAGAGAAGGAAACGTATGGAAATACCAGTATCACATAACCATAAGACCCTAAAGAATCATTTGTCAGAAAAAAGATTCAAACTTACAGGAACAAAACCAGAGTTAATAGCCTTTGCTACCTGAAATATATCAGCAGAAGCAATCTGTCGAAAATATAATAGCATAAGTTTCATTTTTGGGGGGTTTTAAGCTAAAGATCAATTCACAGAAAAGAAAATAATACAGGTGCACTTGGTTGATGCAAATAATTTCATAAGCCACAGGGTTCTTGGATGCTTCTAACATTTCTTTCACATGTAGACCAACCACAAGCAAACGGTGACATTCCAATAGATGGTATTCCCTCTGCAAGAAAACAATGAATTCCGTTACCTATGACTAATTCAGGAGGCTGCCTATATTCCAAAGTGATATGGTAAGGTAGCAAATAGCAGCAATGATCATTTGAGAAGCTAATAGCAGACACTATATGATCATAAGAGGTTCTAAAAGGGCACACTCATCCTATCATATGGAAGAGTTGAAGAACACTTGCTAGGACAGCTGCCAACCCTTCATATACATGTTGCACAAATGCCGGATGGTTAGTACCCAAATATGTGGGGCCCGGGATCTTCTAATTGAAATAAAATAATGGTCACATCGGATGAATATTAACCAAATGTAGCTATATCCATATTCAGTCAGTTTATTTAAGCGGACATCTGATTCAAATATCTGACGGTCATAAAAAGTATATCCGAAACAGTTATCCATTCCGGGTAATTGGATATCCAATTAAAATTGGCCTATATTATAACTCCTCTTTCACCTCCTTTATTACACCTGCTTTTACTAATTTACCATTCGTTCTAAAATATTTCTCCAAAAATACCCCTCTTGTTATGCCAAATGCCATTTATATAACCTTATATTACATATAATACCATATATATCACATATATTTACATGTATAATATAAAGTTCAAACGGATCGGATAGGATAGCAATGTATCCATATCCAAGGTTCAAAAATTCGGGTTTCAATGCTGTGGGCCGAAACAGTTGATTCTTTGTTCAGCACAAGAACTGGATTTGTTTACTGAAATCTATCAGAAATGAATGAAATATTGCTTACCTGATGTAGATATGCTGACCAAAATTACTGAATTTTGTACCGCAATATTGCATTTTTCTAACTCGGATGTCATTTTGTTTCGGGTCAACCAAAATTTTCAAATTTCCAAGTTTTCAAACTATGTCCATATCCAAGATAAATGAGCCGGATGATATCAGATTCACTTACAGCTCTAGATGAACATGGTTTCATACACATTATTCATATCATATGCTTTCTCCACAAATATGAACGAAGTTTGTTTGACAAAAATATCCATAGTTAGAGAGATCACCTATGTGGGACTCTCTAAACTGATAAAGACATAAATAAATAAAACAAGTTTAGGTGTCGTTTCAGCCTGGCACAAATCCGAAATTTCACCAAAACAGTGCATTTTTCGGTTGGCAAAAGGACTGGATTTGCTTGCCAAAATGACTGGAATTTGGGACGAAATATTTCTTAACTGATGTAGAAATGCTGAATGAATTACCGAAATTTCAACCAAAATATTACATTTTTGTTTTATTTCAGACCAACTGAAATCTCCAAAAATTTCTAAATTTCGCTGAAATTTTGCAGAGTTTTTGAACTATTAACCTGAGACAGTGAATTTGTTAAAAGGTATAAACTAAGGTCAGACCACCAATTGTTTGGCATTTAAAAGAGATCTATTTGCTTTTCTCCTCGAGTACAGTTTATAATACTGCTTTAGTAAACACCAAAGATGCACAAATTGAAGTCTAAGAACAGATTTTTTTTCCTCTGAAAGAGAGAGATGAAGAGAGAAAACGTTGAACAGCAGAAACGATACCTCTTGCTAGTGCTCTCACAATTTCAAGATTAAGAGATGTCACCTGAAACAGTAGAACAAAACAAAATGACAAATCTGGAAGAGAATGGTTTAATCCAGGTTTCAGAGGACAGACGAGAATCCTTGAAACTGGTTAATGAGGAAGAAAATTAGTTGATTCAAATAATATGGAGTCACAAAATGTGTAAAATTTATGTATTTAAAAGCAACTTAAAATTGAAAGAAGTTGCTAATTTCTTCTGGTGCATATCCATAAATGTTTCATGAAGCGATTTGCAGGAAATTCCCCCACATGTTAAAGTCTAAGATAATCAACAAGCAATAGAACTGCTTAATAATTTTAATGCCCCATATCTTCATTAGTGTCACAAATGGGAAGATGTGAACATTTTTTTTTCCTTCTACACCGAACACACACACACACACACAGATGTACAAGGGTTGCAGATTGAAGATGGAAGCACTGACGACATATGCCAATTATAAGTCTCAAATAAAATGAAAGTATATTAGTTTCTGCTTCCAGCATTCATTTTTGAACCACATGAAGGGCATGATATATAGATAGCTTCCAGTATGAAAGAAGCCCTGCCATAGCAACCCCACACACACACCAAAAAAAAAAAAAAAGTCCTTCTTTTGCTGTCTTTCTATGGTTGGCAACTAACGTGAAACTGTAGATATCTAATGCAATGCCAAATGGCTATCCACCTACAAGCTTTTGGTTTGTTCGCAGGATACTGTATTGTATGTTTCAGTAGCAGAGAAATGAAACCTACAATTGTAATACTAACAAATCCATCTTGGAATACCCGCTTTACAGTTTCATTAACAGAATATTGAAATGTATACCTGTTTTTCTTGTGGATATGCTAAGATTCCCAATATTGCTTTTCTTTGGACACTCTTACAACTGGTAGATCCATAGAATTATCCAGAGTAACCATTCTCCCTAAAGTATGTTAGGCTACATGGAACAAAAGTTCAGAAGTTTGGGTGACTGTAAAGCTATATAGAACATCCCATGGCCCCTCTCCCATTATCACAAAAATGTAGCAATGCTGTGCCACCATACTCCTTACAAGAAGAACTTACCCAGTCCATCAGCATTGCCATTGTGCTAGCCATTTTCAGTGCTGCAACACAATGAGCTGCCAAATGGCCAGATAAATTAGATGAGTGCAACGGTTCAATGTCCTAATGTTGGTAATTACGACTCTTTCATCTAGATTTGCTTTTCAAATGTACGGACATTAAGCATGAAACGGTTGGGCAAATTAAGAAGCCCATATGCCAGACTCAACAACTATGAAGTTTTAAAACCATTAGAAATGGGAAGTGCCCAAAACAGCAAGAACTAATAATTAACTGTATTAATGTCTTACAGAAATTCGGGTAGCCACAAAACCAGCCATGACAAGAGGTAGATGCAATCCTCCCTTGTGGACTCCAGACTTGCTAGCCTGGAAATGACCAAAAGAACCTGCATCCAACAATGAAGAACGTTAACTAACACAAATAAAAGCGACAAGATTATCGCTGAGAAACAAACTGGAGGTAAAATATAATCATCCATTCACCATCCAACTTATCCCAGTTCTGTACTTATCCAACTCAAATAAAATCCAATCCCATGAGGACAAGTATGTAATAAATCTTTAAAACTATAGCGCCACACAAGGAACAATAACTGAGTTCAACCTCACAAGGAACAATAACTGAGTTCAACCTGCTCCATGAACAACAATAAAGTTGCTCGAATCCAACAATGATGAATCCGCAAAATCATCCAAAGATGGAGAAACCTCTGAAACCCCTGATCTCTTGCTCCAATCCATCGAAATAACCTTGTCTGAAGAAGAAGTTGAGTTCATTGCTTGTCTTAGTTGTGAAGAAGCTATTTCCAGATTTTCATCGTGTATCTTCTCTATCACATTCTTACAAGTAATTGCAGCACCACCTAGATCACAATAAGTAAATGTATTTATATCAGCTATAAAAATTAACAAGCACAAATTTTGAGCCCTCTCTTTCTCATTCCCGATCAAAGACCAACTAATGAACGTGTTCAGAAGTAGGTAAGTAGCTATGCACCCCTGAAAATGAAGGTATCTAACTAACCACTAAATCCGAGTAAGTAGAAATCATTTGTTGACCAGATCAAAGCAATAAAAGCAGATTCAATTCAATTAGGTGAAGTTATAAGAGTTTTTGCTCTATTTAAACTAGCTTTTAGGAGGAGGAAGAACCGAAAGACCCCAAGGGGGACAGCTCGTTGGTAAACGATCAACACCTTAAAAAAAAAGTCATGAGCTCTACTCTCCTTGGGGCCACTACCTACCAAAAAAAAAAGAACAGAGAGAGAGGAGGGAATGCAGACCCAATTTTACAATGCAACGGAGGGGTTTGTTAAGGTTAATGGCGTTGGAGGAGCTGCTTTGCTGCTTCATTTGCTTCTCTTGCTCCATGGTTGAAATCATAAAATCCGAAGAAAAACTCTGGCTTCCAAATTGGATTGGCCTCCAAACTCGAAGATCAGAAACTTTATGAACCCAAACAACAGCTAAATAAGTACCCAAAGAGGAGGCTGCACTTTGAGGCTGATTTCGGATTATCTGGTACAGAGCGTAAACGGTGGAGAACACATGTTACCATCAACTGATTGGAGAAAAACCACCGCGGAAGAGACGACGATGGCAACTAATAGAGGGTAGTTGTAGTCATTTGACACAAAAGCCAAGGGGAAGGGGTGTCCGTCTGGGATTAGGATCGTCTTGAGAAATGCCAATGCCGGCCTCCATAGTCGACACCTGACACTCCCTCAGATCCAACAGTCGACGCCTGACATTCCCTCAGATCCAACAATATAAAAGTTATTATAAGAAAAAGTAAAAAAAGATTGAAAAGAAACTGAATCACTCTCATATCGTTGGATGTGAGGAAATGCCAGGTATCGGCCAACACTGGTACTTCTCAAGTTCAAAATGAATTTGAGACGATCCTAATCCCACCATTAGAGGACCGGAGCAAGAAAAAAAGTCATACGGATTCCAAGATGGAATAAGGGTATTACTAGTACTTCAATCACAAATTAAGACTTACGAGTCTAGATCTCTTTTAGTTAAAACTCGTTTTAAACACGTACCATACAGTCATATTGTATTCAATCGTTTAGCACGGGTATTGTTGTATTGATCTCACAAATATTTTAAGGGCCCGTTTGATAAAACTTCTGCTTCTGGATTCTGGATTCTGGTTCAAATTTGGATTCTACTCCAAGCTACTCTAGGATTATTTTGGAGTAGAAACTTGTTTGATAACACAATTCTGAAATGGATTTTAGAGCATCTTTAGATTAAAAACATGTTTGATAACACACCATCCCTCCAATCAAAGTCTAGAAAAACAGTCGTAGTAGTGGTGGTGGGCGGTGGTGTTGGTGGTGGTGGTGGAGGCAGCGGTGGTGGTGGTGTTGGTGGTGGTGGTAAAGGTGGCGGCGACGGTGGCGGCGACGGTGGTGGTGGTGGTGGTGGTGGTGGTGGTGGTGGAGGCGGCGACGGTGGTGGTGTTGGTGGTGGTGGTAGAGGTGGCGGTGGCGGTAGTGGTGGTGGTGGCGGTAGTGGTGGTGGTGGTGGTGGTGGTTGTGGTGGTGGTGGTGGTGGTGGTGGTGGTGGGTGGTGGGTGGTGGGTGGTGGGTGGTGGTGTTGGTGGTGGTGGTGGTGGTGGTGGTGGCGGTGGTGGTGGTGGTGGTGGTGGTAGAGGTGGCGGCGGCGACGGTGGTGGTGGTGGTGGCGGTAGTGGTGGTTGTGGTGGTGGTGGTTGTGGTGGTGGTGGTGGTGGTGATTGTGGTGGTGGTGGTGGTGGGTGGTGGGCGGTGGTGGTGGTGGTGGTGGAGGCGGCGGTGGTGGTGGTGTTGGTGGTGGTGGTAGAGGTGGCGGCGGTGGTGGTGGTGGCGGTGGTGGTGGTGGTGGTGGTGGTGGGTGGTGGGCGGTGGCGTTGGTGGTGGTGATGGAGGCGGCGGTGGTGGTGGTGGTGGTGGTGGTAGAGGTGGCGGTGACGGTGGTGGTGTGGTGGCGGTGGTGGTGGTTGTGGTGGTGGTGGTGGTGGTGGTGGTGGTGGTGGTGGTTGTGGTGGTGGTGGTGGTGGTGGTGGTCAAGTGATAGTCATGTGAGTGTCGACTCTTTTTTTTCTCTTAAAAAGTTGATCCAACAACTTGGAACAAGTATTTATGACTCCAAAATTTTGGATTCTAGAGTCATTCCCGAATCCGGTTCACTCTGTGGGAGTTGGAATCTAATCTGACTTATCAAACGTGCTTCTACTCCAAAATGGCTCCCTGGGAGCCAGAATCCATAGAATCCAGAAGCTGAAGTTTTATCAAACGGGCCCTAAAATACTCCATACTCCAAGCATTACCGTTTAAAACGCGGCGCAAACAACTCGATGCTCTTGAAGTCGGAGTCGCTCTCGTCAACCAAAAACTTCACTTAGAAGGGTGAAACTTGGGCCTTGGGTTTATCGGCCCCCTTTCCACCTTCCTGGCCAGCACCCTTGCTAGTCGGTTTTTTGCTAGTCGTCTCCTTCGCACGGCTGACACAGGACTCCTTTTCTGGACCCTTTGTCTGGTCGACGGTCTCCTTGGGTTGAGGCCCAGACTTCTGCACAGTCGGGGCCAGGTGCCCCTCTACCTCTTCAAGAGGTACATCTAAGGTGCTAGCCTGCATACCTCCCCTTTTTTGGTAGATGTCGGCAGGGAGATCCTTCCCCGACTTGGTCCTCTTGCCATTCGGGCCATCGCCTTTGGCCAAGACACGTTTTCCCTTGTTTGCATCTTAACCTGCCTAGGGATGAGTAGTCACCCCTCTTAGGCCGCCCGTGCTCCCACCTATCGGCTTTGGTTTGGGCGTAGTTGTCCTCGCTGAGGCCTTGGCTTGCCCGCCCTTGGCCTGCGGAGCAATCTCCAAGTTCTTGATCAGCTCTTCACGTGTAAAGTTCACTACGAAAGTCAAAAAAGACACAAGTCAGAATAAAAGTTGCATATACCAAAGATACTTGGCTATTGTCTAGGAACATTACCTAACAAGTCGTGTACGACCCACACTCCATAAACCCGATCTAAACCTCTATTTCATGTCGTAACAGGTCTTCTGATCATAATCGGACCAGATGGGACAAGCGAATGATAATCAGGTACGAAAACAGACACAAATTTAGGATAATTTTCATACCGGTCTCATCATACCGGTCTATATATCAGTTGACAGGTATGTCTGCGTGGGCAGACTAGTTAAATCCGGAAATGGATCTCTGTGGGTCCCGCTTGCCAACTCTAGCTTAGAGACTTTCCTAACGTAGGAAAATTTCCTAAACTCCGACCTAGCCTATTTAAGGACCCTTAAACCTCCTTAAACCTCTTTGAAGATTCTCAAAAATCGTAAAGAGGAGAAAGAGATCCGAAGAGAATGAGGAGCTAAGAAAGGTGGGAGAGAAGCCTCCGTTGGACGAAGAACACCAAAGTTCGTGAACCAACGGTAAGTGCCTGTACTTTCTAAATTGCCGTTAAACCCTAATTGTTCGTTAAACCATAGATTCAAATTATAGGCGATGAATCCTAAGAAGTAGGACTTGAATGGAACATAAAACAACCCTAACTCGTTGCTCAGGCCTAGAATGCATAGGAGAAACCCTAACAACTGTAATGGGTAACCGACAGAAGGCGAACACCAAGTTGGTGGTCTTCCAGAGGCATACCGATCGACTATACCGGTTGCACTATGTGAGACCGGTACCTCTCGGGAGTTGGTCATTGGGGGACCAGTTGACCATACCGGTCACACCTTTCCCCACAGTACCGCGACCGGTATGCACCGAGAGGGGTATTTTTGACCCAGTTGGTTTTCGACCAATGTAAACCCTAAGGGAACCAATTCTAACTAAACCCTAACATCGTGTAGGACCCTGTGATAGCAAGATTGACACTGTAACGTGGAACAAGCTAGCAATCAAGCATCAGGTAAGGGAATCAGACTCAAACCCTAATTAACTAATAACAGTAAAACGTTGTTAATAACTATTGCTCTATGGAGTGTTGCTTGTGCATATTCACATATCATCTTTACTTTCGATTATTATATTGTTCATGCATACTCGCTATGCTAGGATGTGATTGTTAGGCATGTGATTGTTTTCGTTGTGTGTGGAATGGGAAGGGCCTGAGGTCTTGGATCATTCCTCACACTAGCACCTTTTCGTATCGCTACTGTCTTAGCATGCTTAGTGCGGGTAGGGTATCAAGGGGAGGACGTGGCACTGTAGTCTCTGGCCTGGCCACCAGACTCTAGCCCTATCTCTATGCCGTAGGGAGCTGTGTTGGGATAGGGCCTACTGTGATGACATATAGGATTGGTTAGTTGTGAGCCCAGTTTGCAAGCCCTCACCAACAGGGGCTTACGTGTTAGTATGGGTAGGGCATCAAGGGAAGTGTTGGTGGTGTGTGATTCGGACACTTTAGTTCTATCCCTATTCCATGGTGGGTGCATGGGGACGACAGTGGTGTTTGATCCATTGGGAGGATTCACACACTCGTGTATAGAGGTGTGATGGCCTCCAATCCTTTCTATAACACATTGTAAACTTAAAACCAGACCATAATGTGAATGTTATCCTTGCATGTTGTTTGTTGCATTGTCTGATTTTCTTACTGAGCTAAGTTGTGAGCTCACCCTTGTGTATACACCATTTTTAGATGTTGATGCAGGCTATACTGTGGAGGACTACGTGGACGCTCCAGTGTATGGAGGTGTTGCTGCTTTAGAATTGCAAACAGGGGAGGATGAGCATGACGCTTCATGCGAGTGCCCTTTTTGCGTGTACCTTTAGGATATGTTAATTTAGTTAGTTGGTTTATTTCAGGTGGAGTTTTATAAACAATGTAAAGATATTTATTTACGTTTTGGTATTTGAATAATCGAATAATTTATTTTATTTATCAATAGAATACTTAGTTCATTTATATTAAGACTTCCGCTGTATTTATTTATATTATGATTATGATTATGTGCAATGGTTTGTATTAGTGGACACAGTCTTATTGAGATCCTGGTGTGAACCGTTGGTTTAGTAGTGGTTCAATCACACTTCTGGTTCAGTCAGAATTGGGGTGTGACAAGCCATACTCTGCCAAAACTTCTAGCTTCGTCAAGTCAGAATAGGGGACAGTCTGACTCATTTTGCCAAGTGAAGGGTCTCCGACTCATCATGTGTCAATGCCTGCTTCTTATTGAAGTCGGATGCAATCACCAGGTTCCAAATGTTGGACAAGGGGTTATCCTCCCCCAAGCCGACAAACACAAATTTTTGCCGTCACCCATGAACGGAGAAAGGCTTTTCAAAGATCATGGGGAAAGACTTGGCATCCCTCTGACTGAAGTAATACCATCCCGTCAACACGTTGGACTCCTTCTCTAAGAAGTTATTGAACTAGAAGAGGGTGCGAAATAGGTTGACAGTCGGCTCCTTGCTAGTGGGCGCACAAAAATAATGAATGCAAACAGGCACCTCCACCTATTAGGGGCTAGTTGGGACGGAGTGATGCGGCAGGCCCTTAGGATAACTACGACTACGGGGTGGATAGGGAACCACAGTCCCAACTTCAACGCGTGCTCATACATGCGCGCCTCGGACTCATTCAAAGAAAAGGCTGGTTCGTCGGTCCTCGGCGCTCGTAGAGTCACGATGAAAGGGATCTGGTACTCGACGCACAGCTAGAGTACGACTGCCTCTGAGTATACCGCGCTCTCAATTTTTGAAGCTAGAACAGAATCTAGGGTTGGATAGTCGGCTTCCCACTCTTCTTTTTACAGGCTCTCTTGCTAGAGCCGATCGCGGGCCGACTTCTCTTATCGACAGCACCAGAAGAGTCGGAAGCCCCCTCTTCAGAGGTCGACGAAGCCTCTCTTAGGGGTGGCTCTCTTGTCTCCTCCGCCTCAGACATATTCCCAAAAGTTGACTCCAAAGAGCTGGGTTTTGGCACTCTCTCTCCCTCTCCTAGTCGAGGAAGACACATCGCCAACAGTGATATACTCCACTGACTCGATAGACGACTCAGTCTTACTCCTGGGCCATGATCCACTTTTTCCTACTAACACCCCCTCTCTCACCGATGGGTCAACACTGTCTGTTGAAGAACAGTCCCATAACATAAACTTGAAGAAATGGAAAGAAGAAACAAAGGAAAAGGAGAGAGAGACTTACTGGTAAAAGGCAAAAAACTTTTGAAAATGGAGATGAAGCTTGAGGACGAGTTGTGCTCGCGGCCTCCGAGTATGTAGACAGACAGCGACTCGAGTAAGTTGTAAAGTTGGAAATGAAGGTTTGAAGGGGATATTTATAGAACTCCCGCACCCCTGAACAGAGGAGGTGACGTGGGATGGGTGGCGTCTCCCCACAGGAGGTTTGTCAGCGCCTTTAATGCGAACTGACAGATGAGGCTCGGTAGTTCAGAATGTCATCAAGGCGCATAGTTGTCATGATGATCGATTTTGCGAACGTGTCACGGTTACCAGGCGCATTTCTGGACTTTACTCATGGCACGCGCTCGAAGTCATGATGGCGCCTTGATGGTGGCTTAATGGGCGCACCCTTCCGAGATGTCCACTTGCATCCCCAACGACTTGATTTCCTGCCTTTATGGCATCGTGCGTATACCTGTCTACAGCTGGAATTTTTTGAAATTGAACAGTTAGCCTTTCGAGTAGCCTTACCATGAAGTAAATCTCTTGTGCATCTCCAAATGCACGCATTCGCAGGCATAAGGGCAGACTGATCAGTTCGGCGAGGCCGACTAGACATTGTTTGCACTATCGAATCCTACGCCTCTAACAGCACAAGGGACAACTGTTAGGGGGGAAAAACATCACCCTATGAAAATCTTACACGTGGCACGTAAAGGTAGTTTGGGCCGACTAGCCGAGTGGCAGAGTCATACTCGCCTTGGGACGCCCAGATGTACTGACCTACTGGGTCACGTTATCTACTTGGAGGTCAAAGTTCCAAGGCAACCCGACTACGGAATAGGAGACATAGACCTTGTGAGGACAATGAGAAATTGTGATCCTCCTCTGGATAAATAAATATCCATTTCAATGAAGATCACTGAATTGTTGGAGTCGCCACCTAGATTAAAGTCTAGGACCTCTAAAAATGTAGTCTCACTCTAAGGTAAGACTCCTATTGACTCATAACCCAATGTATCAGTTCTTTAGTCTGCAAGAGCTCGGGTAAGTATTCAAGGTACGATTATGGGAATGTGTTAGGCACCCAAACCGCCCGATCAATATCGGCCTCCTAAACTTTCCTTAAATTCTAATTTTGACTATGCGTGGTCAACTGGATGACTAGGGTCCAATGGGGGATGTCCTAAACCAAGTTGCTAAGTTATTTTAACCTAGGGTTCAGCCAATAATGTTTTAAAGCAAATAAACAAGCAATGAGTACAGTACTATACAGTGAACCGGACCAAATGATGGTTCAGTCTTCGACTGAATCTGAGACGTGTAAGACATCTCAAACTGCCTACGTATTCCAATCCTGGAAATCAAGTCCAAAAACGTAGTTCGAAATGGGTTGCGTGATTAAAGATTATGGAAGTGATTTATGCATGTGCTTCAATTAGATTCTTTGTTCAAGTTGAAGTTTATGCTAGATGGATGGTTGATGGGTGGCTTTGTACCGTATTTGGGACTCCCAAATTATCTACTTATTCTAAGGTTTGCCCTAGAAATCAGGTATATATGACGTAGTTCGAAAGATTGTGAGAGTTGGATTTGGAATGTGTACCAAATTCCGACCATTTTTGTCAATAGGATCTAGGGATGAGACCTAAGTTTATATTATTCAGATTTGAGATGTGTATCAAATTCTTTCTATTTTTGCCAATAGGATTTAGGGATGAGACACAAACTCCTATTTTTGTCAATATGATCTAGGGATGAGACCTAAACTCCTACCCATTTTTTTCAATAAGATATAGGATGAGACCTAAACTCCTACCATTTTTGTTAATAGGATCTAGGGATGAGACCTAAACTCCTACCATTTTTGTTAATAGGATCTAGGGATGAGACCTAAACTCTTACCATTTTTGTTAATAGGATCTAGGGATGAGACCTAAACTCCTACCATTTTTGTTGTTTCTATTTTTAGGTTTATAGGGTTTCCTATCCCTTTTCATTGTGATTTTCATTTTTAGGGTTTCATACCCTAATTGTTCTTTTCATTCTAGGGTTTATCTTGCCCTAATTGTTCTCTCCATTTTTAGGGTTTCACTTTCCCTAATCAATGTGTTCTTTCTATTTTAGGGTTTCCTACCCTAATTGCTGTGTTCTTTCCATTTTATGTTTCACTTTCCCTAATTGCTGTGCTCTTTTCATTTTTTAAGGTTTCCTACCCTAATTGTTGTGTTCTTTCCATTTTTTAGGGTTTCTTACCCTAATTATTATTTTTTCAACTTATCTCTTTCCAAGACAAATATGGCAAGTGAAAGCATTCCAACTATAGCAGTGATAGCATTCCAAATACAACAATGATATTATTCCAAATATAACAATCAAAGTGTACATCCAATATGACATGTGAAAACATTCCAAATATAATAGTCAGAGTGTGCATCCAATATGACATGTGAGAGTCAAGCAAAGCATGTGAAAATCAATCAAAGCATGTAGAATCAAGCAAAGCATGTGAAAATCAAGCAAAACATGTAAAAATCAATCAAAGAATGTAAGAATCAAGCAAAACATGTGAAAATCAATATAGCATGTAAAAATCAAGCAAAGCATGTAAGAATCAATCAAAGCATGTAAGAATCAAGCAAAGCATGTGAAAATCAATCAAAGCATGTAAGAATCAAGCAAAGCATGTGAAAATCAAGCAAAACATGTAAAAATCAATCAAAGCATGTAAGAATCAAGCAAAACATGTGAAAATCAATATAGCATGTAAAAATCAAGCAAAGCATGTAAGAATCAATCAAAGCATGTAAGAATCAAGCAAAGCCTGTGAAAATCAATCAAAGCATGTAAAAATCAATTTAGCAAGTGACAGTGCGTATCAAAATATAGTAATGATCATCCAAACATGGCAATGAAAATCCAACATAGCAATGTGCTATTCTCAAAACATGCATGTCAAAAATAAATAAGAAAATAATATACATGTAAAAATAACAATAACATAATATTTATTCATGAAAAAATAACATACATGCAAAAATAAATATAAATACACATGTAAAAATAATGCAATATAATATACACGCAAAGTAAGGATGAAAATAAATATGAAAACAATATACATGTGATAGTAAAAATAATGTTCAGATAAAAAACGACATACATGTAATAATAAATAATATATAAAATATGCATGTCAAAGATAAATAAGAAAATAATATACATGTAAAAATAACAATAACATAATATTTATTCATGGAAAAATAAACATAAATAACATACATGCAAAATAAATGTAAATGATACACATGTAAAAATAATATAATATACACGCAAAGTAAGGATGAAAATAAATATGAAAACAATATACATGTGATAGTAAAAATAATGTTCAGATACAAAAAACAACATACATGTAATAATAAATAATATACTAAAAACATTAAAACATAGAAAAAAATAAAATATACATGCATGACACTACACATGGAAAAATAAGGTATGATGTACATGGAAAATAAATAATAACAAAGAGAATTAATACATAATTTTCATTCAACCGAACTAAGATATAACAAAGACCAAGTTAAAAGAAAACTACTTAATTAAATATCAAAGAGACAAAAGAATTAATAAATATTCTAATAGAAACTATGTACAATCACAATAGATTATCAAGAGAAACAATCAAGAGAAATAATAATAATAAAAAGAACCTAAACTAAACCCAATTCATTATCATCACAGTTTCGAAAATAATGGACAAATGGGATAGGGTAATGGTAAGGTGGTGCATATGGAATGAAAATCAAGTGTTGATGGGGCAGCATTGAGGTATGTATTGGGTAATGCTGTATGTGACAAATCATGGGAGTAACTAAATGGCTTAGTGATGGACATGTGGCTAAATGACTGGTTTATGGCCCTATGGTGGTGGAGCATGGATAAGACAAATGTTAGGGAAGAAGATGAATTGATGGATGAGGGTGGTGAAGTAGAGTAGTGCGATGATGGGTAGGATAGATCGTATGCTTGCAAAGGATAGTAGGTAAATATCTTACCTTGTGCTCTTTTTCCTTCTTCTTTTTCTTTTTTTTCTTCTTCTTCTCTCGATCTCGTTCTTCTTCTTCCTCTTTCTCTGGATGCCTCCTTTTTCTCTCCTTCTCACTCTCAATTTCAATCTCAAACCGAAACTGAAAAGCCTCTCACTCTCTCTCTCTCACGTCTCTCCTCTCCTTCTCAATATCAATCTCCAAAAAATAGAAAAAACTTCTTCTCACGTCCCTTTCTCCTCTTTTTATCTTCTTCTTTTCTCCCCTCAATCTTTCTCTTGGATTTCATTCCAAAGACAGAAAATAAGCTCTCTCCCTCTCGTCTCTTCCTTATTCTCTTTCTTTCATTTTCTCTCCTTTTCTCTCTCTCCCTTATGTCTCTTTTCTCCTTCCCTTTCTTTCCTTTTTTTTCTTTTCTTTTTCTCTCCTCTTTTCTCACGTTGGATCTCCTCTTTTCCATTTTTTTTCTTTCCTTTTCTTCTCTTTTTCTCTCCTTCCCTCACGTCGGATTTCCTTCCCTCTCATCTTTCCTTTTTTTTTCTTTCCTTTTCTTCTCTTCTTCTCTCCCTCCCTCATGTCGGATTTCCTCTCCTCTCACGTCTCTTCCTTCTTCTCTTTCTTTCCTTTTCTCTCCTCTTCTCTCTCTCTCCCTCACGTTTCTTCTCTCCTTCCCTTTCTTTCCTTTTTTTTTCTTCCTCAATCTCTCTCTCCCTCACGTCTCTTCTCTCCTTCCCTTTTTTTCCTTTTTATTATTGTTCTTATTTTATATTTATATCTTATCATATATTACACTAATATACATAGACATAATATTATATAATACAATATATATAGTAAAATATATATGATGCACATGTACAAACCTAGACTGAATTGATTTGGTCTGGAGTGGTCTGACTTGGGTTGAGCTAAGTTGGAGTAAGCTGGGTTGAGCTAGGTTAGGCTAAAGATTGATTTTTTTCTATCTCTATCATTTCATAGGCCATTTTCGCTGTCATTCCGCATGGAATTTTTTGACAATCTCTATCCCAAATTTTCCACGTTCATTTTGTAGAACGCTAAAAATGAGAAATACTGGAGCTTGAATCACCTCATTTGGAAATAAAATGACCAACTTATGAATTTCTGAAGCTTAAACAGGTCATTTTACGATAATTCGACCTACGACTCTGCATGGGATGCTTCGGAGACCGCTGCCTAAAATCCTTCACTCCACTTTGTAGAACACTAAAAATGAGGAATAATGAAACTGGAATCAACTGATTCGGATGTGGGGTGACCAAAATATGAATTTTCAAAGATTAAATGACCATTTCAATATGTAATTTTGCATGGGACCCTTCGGAGATCTCTGTCCTAAAATTTTCACGTCCACTTTACAGAACCCAAAAAATGAGGAATAATGGACTTTGAATCATCTGAATCGGACGTAGAACGGTCAAGATATGAAGAAATGAAGTTCTATCAATAATTCTGCATGCAAGCTTGCATGGGACCCACCGATGGCCTCTACCAAGGATTCTTCACGTCCACTTTGAAAAGGACTGAAAATAAGGAACATTGGTACTTAAATCATATGATTCAGATGTCAGATGATCAAAATATGATGATTTGAAATTCAAACAATCCAATTTATGATAATTTGCATGAAAGCCCCTGGGATTATTTATGATAATTTCAGAAACCTCCCTTGTACGTATCATCCGACTAAAATGACCATCTTCTTCATTTGATATCAGAATTGAACAATTCTGGTCCTACTTCGAAGATAATTCCATGACCTATGCATCCATGCAGATTACAGCCTGTGACCTTGTTGTGGGACCCACCAAAAACTACCTCGAGGTCGTATTCAAAACCCAAATTTTCATTCATCTCTCTTCCTTTGTTGTCTACACACCAGTAAAACTTTGTTCAGCTAGAAATGACAAAAATGGGGTGTTTACAGACCTGTTAGAACACATCGCATGTTCGGAGGGTAGAGTCCCAGGTCGACTGATCTACGCAATGGGAGTCCTTCTCCTATTACAATATGTCGCCGACTATCGTAGCTTAGTGATCAATCGAATGATGACACCTGTCATTCATTGTATTGACTGACTTAGTTTCCTTGACTACAGTTTACTACTCCTACTCGGAGTCTATGACCTGGGTGTCCCACAGTGTAACATCTGGCAATCCTATTGCCGCAATACCTTCAAGAGTCATGGTACCTCCATGCTTCATGCCTACCTCTACAAATAAAGGGCAAACCCCTAAGGTAAATCATTTACTATTCATTCATTCATCTCATCTCTTTTACGCTCAAATTCTCTCTACGATCCCCTCTCTTTCTAAATTGGAGATATCCTCCTACTATCTCTTGACTGCTTACTGTGGGAATCTGACTTAGGCATCAGAGTGTACCTGAGGCTTAATCGCCCAACTCCCTTGTCTCTTCTCTGTGGTTGCAGGTTATCCAGATCGCAGATCGACTAGCGATTTCCAACCATAATAAGGGATATTGAGAGTGACAGCCAGAGAGAGTGGGAGATGGAGTAAAGAGAAGAATTTAACACCTATGAACTCACTTTTTTTTTCTTTTTTTTTCCTTTTCTGGTAAAACACCCGTAGACTCACTTTTATTACAAGGGAAGTTAAAGAGAAAAGAAATGACAAAAAAAAACTTATATAGATTTAACATAATATGATGTTGTATAAATTAATTATATTTTTTTACCTAAAAAAATAACTACATTATTTTATCATATTTAGAAATAATACTTATTAGATGTAAAATTTATTTTACTTTTCCAATGCAATGTAGTTGGATGCAAAGTAAAATATAAGTTAACAACTAAATATAAAATGATACACAATTAGTTATATAGTCATGTGATAGCATGTACTTAATGATTGTAAAAAATTTCATTTTAAATTTAAAAACTTCACTTCCCCTTTTTAATTCCCATTGCAACCAATCAAAATCATAATTCATAACAATTCTATAAATGGTTTTTAGGAAAACACATTATATTTTATAAGGGCAATTTTGGTATTAGATTAGACATACATGAAACCTTTTGTCAAAAACTTATAAACGGGATAAAGAAAGAAGGAGGTGGCAACCAGTAGCTGGTAAGGTATTGAGATTGAAAATCGCATTCTAACTCCCATTATTCCTACCAGTTATCCAATTACTAGGGGCGTCAACGGGTCGGTTTTAGGCTTTTAGGGGGCAATTTGAAACATGTCCAATAAGATATCCAGGCTGAGGTGGACTGCATTATACACGTTAGTTAACGGGCCAGTCTAGTGTCAGTTTGTTATCGGACAGGCTTAATGGACTCTTATCGGTGCACTATCAGTTCGGTTTAGATTTACTATATGTATATGTAATAAAAAAGTTGAATTAATGGGTTCTATCGCGCCATTATTAGGCTGGTTAGATTTCAATGTTGGTTTTCTACTTGTATATTTAATAGAATATTAGCTTAATGGAATCCTATCAGTCCATTATCAAGTTGATTCGGTATTATTGGTCCGAGTTGATTTAGACTTATTGATTGGTCCGGTTCGATATATATTTTCATCGATGCTCTAAATAATAACAATAACAACAAAGCCTTATCCCAAGTAAATGAGGTCGGCTACATGGATTCTTGTCCGCCAATCAGTTATGTTCGATGTCATACTTGAAGTAAGGTCTAAGCTATACGTGTCTTTCTTCACCACCTCCCCTAGAGTCATCTTAGGTCTGCGACCGTCTGCCCTTAGGCCTTAGCTTTTTTAGATCATTTAATCTTAATCAAATTACTCTTCCGTATGGGAACATCTAACGGTCTTAGTTCAAAATGACCATACCATCTCAAACGACTTTCTTGTAGCTTTTCTTGTATCGACACTACTCCCAATTCGCTCTAATATGATCATTTCTTACCTTATCCTTTCTAGTTTTGCCACACATCCATCTTAACATCCTTGTCTCATCTACATTAAGTTTATTCATATGATGTTTCTAAGGGGCTGTTTGATAAAACTTCAACTCTAGGATTCTTACTTCTAGTTCAAATTTCTACTCCAACTTCAAAATGATTCAAGAGTATGAGGGAGTAGAAACATGTTTGTTAACCTAATTTAGTCATGGACTCCAGAGTAGTGGTGGGGGGTGGCGGATGGTGGCACTAGTGGTGAGTGGTGATGGTTGGTGACGGTGGTGGTGGGTGGGAGGTGGTGGTGAAGGGTGGCGGCGGGTGGGTGGTGGTGGAGGGTGGTGGCGGTGGTGATGGGTGGTAGTGGATGGTGGTGGCGGTGGTGGTGGGTGATAGTTGGTGGTGGTGGTGGGAGGTGGTGATGGTGGCAATAGTAGGTGGCGCTGGGTGGTGATTGAGGATGGTGGTGGTGGCGGTGGTGGGTGGTGGGTGGTGGTGGCGACGAGGGGTGGTGGTGGTGGCGGTGGTGGTGGTAGGTGGTGGTGGCGGTGGTTGGTGGCTGGTGGTGGTGGCGGCGATGGTAGGTGGGGGTGGGTGGTAGTGGCGGTAGTTGGTGGCCAGTGGTTGGTGGTGGTGGTGGTGATGGTAGGTGGCGGTGGGTGGTGATTGAGGATGGTGGTGGTGGTGGGTAGTGGTGGCGGTGGGTGGTGGCGGTGTGGTGGTGGTGGCGGCAGTGGGTGGTGGAGGGTGGTGGCGGTGGTGGGTGGTGGCTGGTGGGTTGTGGTGGTAGTTGGTGGTAGTAATGGTGTGAGGTGATTTTTACTCCAAAATTGTGCTCTGAAGTCGAAAAGCATCTATTTGATGCTCCAAAAAATTGAATTCTAGAGCTCATTTGGAGCCGGTTCACTCATGGATTCTCCAGAAAATCCGAACCAGGTTACCAAACAGGCTTTTACTCCATTTATGCTCCAGAAATCAGAATCCAACTTCTGGAGTGTTACCAAACACCCCCTAAAAACCCAACTAAAATTCTATCCAATAAAATTCAGTTTCTGTTTGATTTTGAGGGAGTCGCGGTAACTCGGACGAGTTTTCGAGAGGCATGACGATTCAACCGAGTGGTCCTTCTCCGTTCTGATCTCCGAGTTCGAAAACTTTGAATTACAGATATTTTGGTGGACGGAGCGTGTTAGCTTAGTATTGTACGTATAAATGCACACGTGTCCTATTGTATGTATTTAACAGTACTTAGTCTGTTAGTTTTAGACAGTATAAATAGGTTGTAACTTTACTCTTTTAGTCATATGAGATAATATACACTTCTGGAATTTTCCAAAGCTTTCCATTGTTCTTCTTTCTACTGTACGATGTATAGTTTATCATGGTATCAGAGCTTGTCACGACCCGCGACCCGCTCCGTCTACAAGATCCATGGATGGACACATGCGTTGATGGGTTAGCCCATATTCTAGAATTCTCTACACAATTCTCTACACTTGGACTTAAGTGGGGTTCTCTAGAAACCTCCACACTTATATAGACTTACTCTATACTTTTCTAAGGAGGTGGGAGTATTCTAGACCTCTATACTAGAATGTTCCCAACCGTTGGATGTATAACACTTGTACAAATCTTAACCATTCATTGTACCCCTTGGTGCCTATAAATAAGGAAGGCCTCATTTGGCCAAGGCACTCTGCACACTTTGCATCCAAGCATTGTAAGAGATCTTTGTAATAGAAGCCCATTCTTCTAAAAGATCTCTTGTGTTCTCCACTCTCTTAGGCTTACTTAGTTCTCAATAATGCTTGTGAGCAACTAAGTACCGCACGGTTAGTTTAGTTACACTAAGGCCGTGACATTAGACTCTTCTCTCTCTAAGTGACGGTAAGAGTTCGAGTTTCTGTTCTAGGCTGTGATCATTTGAGCATCTATTATGTTTGAGCTTCCATTTTTGAAGAGAGTGTTGCTGCGATTTTTTTTCTCCTTGTGATCTGAAGTTCTTTGTCTTCGATCTAAAGTTCTTGCTTCTGATATGAAGTTCTTACTTCTGATCTGAAGTTCTTGTCTTCGTTCTACAATTGTTTTGTGTCCAATCTGCAGTTCTTGCTTCAGATCTAAAGTTCCTGCATTTGTTCTGACGCCTCTGTGGTAATTTCTTGAAATTTCTCGTTTCTTGATCTGCAATTGCTTGAAATCTCTAGTTTCTTGATGTGTAGTTGCTTGAAATTTCACATGTCTTGATCTACCATTTCTTACTTCTGACGCTTTTGCTTCTGGTTTGCAATTCCTTGTTTCTAATTTTTATGGAACAATCTCTATTTTTTGGCAAATCTGGAATTTTTTTTTGGAGAAAGGATTATCTTTGTCAAAGATTCTTGTTACTCAGATTTTTTTTGCAATGTCTTCCTCTACTGTTTCCGCTACTGCTTCTTTTTTTGTCCCCCTACTGCTTCTGGTACATCATCTGCCACTGCTGGCATATCATTTCCATCTCCACTACTTCTATATCCGTCAGATAATCCCGGTCTTATCCTTGTTATGTAAGGAATTTAAATAGATCCTCTTTGGGTTTTCCCATGGGTTTTCCCATGAACCCTGACAAACACACTACACAGATTACTAGAATACAATGGGTATTGAAAAGAGATGATTAGAGACATACCTCTTGCTGTAGATTGATTTCCGACCGTTTACCTTCTTCAATGAATGCTTGGAATGTTAGAATGCTTGGATCAAAGTTTTCCACAGCCTGTCGGGATCCCTTGACCTTCTCTCTGCGTATGGGAACAGGAGAAGAAAATAACACCGTGGCTGTGGGGACTCTAACCATTGGTATTTATAATACCACCCCCAACCCTGGACCAGTCCCACAGTGGACCAGGTTGGTCCATCTCCAATCATACTTAAATCGGTTTACCCGTAACTAGACTCCCACTGCATCAACTAACCTTATAATTAATTAAGCCCATAAAAATATCTTACATGTTACTTATCCTCTTGATGGTAACAATTTTTCTTCCTGAAAATGAGCAATGCATGTAGCATTGACTGCCAAAAACAAATTTTCATTTGTTGATGGTACTTTTACCCGACCTAGAGACTCGTCCTCCGTTGCTGCCTGGGATCAATGCGACAGTATGGTCCGCTCTTGGATATATAACAGTCTTGAGAAGGATCTTCATGCAAGCGTTCTGTATGCGGCTAATGCTCGTGCTCTCTGGCTTGATCTTGAAAGCCGATATGCTCAAGGAAATGGACTGAGGGTATATGAGTTGAAGAGAAAGATCTCCCTTCTGCGCCAAGAAACCATGTATGTTTCAGGGTATTTCTCTGCTCTGAAGGTCCTCTGGGATGAGTTAGGCTGTCACTATCTGCTGCCAGAGTGCACCTGTGGCTGTATGCCCAAAATTCAAGAGCAAATTGAATCTAAACATGTCTATCAATTTCTGATGGGTCTCAACGATGTCTTCGACACCTTACGTACACAAATCTTGGCGACGGAACCATTGCCGACTACTAGCAAGGCGTATTCCTTGGTGCTTCAGGAGGAACGTCACCATGGTATCTTTGTTCAGCAAGTTAATTTGGAGAACATTGCATGTGCTGTCAACCATGGTGGTTCAAGTTATTCAAGAAATTCCAATACTCCAACATTTGGTACAGTCGATTGACCACCTGATTCTCGAAGAAGGCCATTCTGCTCTCATTGCAATAAGCATGGTTACACTCGTGACACATGCTATACTCTACATGGATTTCCTCCAGGTTTTAATCGCAGATCACCGAAGATTCCTCAGTCATCAAATGGGCCTCAACTTCATATTACTACAGCTGAACCAAATGTCATCTCTGAGTCGTTTCATGCTTCTCCAAATTCTGGAAATTCATTTTCTACTTCTACAAATGACAACTCAACTACTCCACTTCCTCCCTTGGCTACTGAGCAATATCAACAATTGTTGTCCTTCTTAAATGTTACCACAACATGGGTGTTAATTTTGCAGGTATGCATGTTTCTAATTGCCTTTCAGCTTCTCTATCTCCCTCTTCAACATGGATTATCGACTCTGGTGCTACACATCACTTCTCTCATATCCCACCACAAAGCCCACAGAGTCCTCTTGCAGGTTTTTATTCTCTAGTAACTCTCCCTGATGGATCTACATATCCAATCCATCAGATGGGCAGTCATATTCTTTCCTCTACATTACAATTAGAAAATGTTTTTCATATACCTAAGTTCTCATTCAATCTCTTGTCTATCAGTCAAATTACTGCTTCTCTAAATTGCACTGTAACTTTTTTTCCATCATTTTGTGTGTTTCAGGACTTGTTAACCAAGATGGTGATTGGGCTGGGTCGGTTACGTAATGGTTTGTATCATTTTGAACCTGCTGCTGTTTCAAGTTCAACATTCTCTACTACTACTGTGATAAGTCCCAGGGTATGACACTTTAGGTTAGGCCATCCTTCTATTCATTCTTTTAAACTTCCTTTGATTGACTCTCATTTAGACACTTGTAATATTTGCCCTTTGGCAAAGCACTCTCATTTTCCTGTAAGTGTGTCGCAAACTTCAATTCCATTTGAATTGCTTCATGCTGATATATGAGGGCCATACTTTACTGCCTCAAATAATGGGTGTCACTATTTCTTAACACTGGTTGATGATCATTCTCGTACAACATGGGTATACTTGATGAAACATAAATCTAACACCTTTATCTTTCTATCTCAATTTTTTAAAATGATTTCTACACAATTTTCAGCTACCGTCAAGTATTTTTGGTCAGATAATGGCCAAGAATTTCTCTCTTCCTCTTCCCAATCTCTGTTTCTCTCTTTGGGTTTCGTACATCAGTTAACCTGCGTGTATACACCACAACAAAATGGTGGAATCGAACGAAAACATCGCCATCTCTTACAAGTGGCCAGGTCCCTTAGATTTCAGTCCCATTTACCCCTTACTTTCTGGGGAGATTACATTTTAACTGCTTGTTATATCATTAACCGGTTACCTTCTCGTTTGCTGTTAGGCAAATCACTGTACGAAATTTTGTTTAAAAAATTTTCCTCATATTCTCACTTTCGTGTTTTTGGTTGCCTATGTTATGCAAAATCGTTTTCTCCTACACAACATAAATTTTCTGCCGGGTCTATTCCTTGCATCTTTGTTGGTTACCCCACTGATCATAAGGGCTACAGACCATTTAGCCTTGCTACTCACACATATCTCATCAGTCGTGACGTGATTTTTCATGAACAAATTTTTCCTTATGAACAATCATCTTTTTCTTCTCCTTCTTCTCCTGTTATTCCTATTCCCGTTGACCAGTTTGTTCCTCTTCAATCTGACACGACCACCTCTCCACCATTGGATTCACATACTGATTCCAATAATCCACACCCATCTTCCCCTAATAATCCACCTACTGGCTCAGAATTTTCTGCTGGTTCTGATTCCTATACTCAGCCATTTATAATATCAGAATCTGGTTTATCTAATGATCAGCACCTTATAGCTAAATTTGGCCCACTTCGTCGCTCCACACGGAGACGCCACCCATCCACCATTCTCAAGGATTTTATCTGCAACTCTGTTATGCATCGGCCCAACCATCTCACATCTTCGGCTTCTACAGGTAACACATTCTATCCCATTCAGGCCCACTTGTCATTTTATCCTAGCATACTGTATATGAACCTCTTGACAGCCTTGTGCACTCACACTGAACCTAAAACTTACAAGCAGGCCCATAAAAATCCACTATGGAAATCGCTATGGATGATGAAATGAAAGCCCTAATAGATAATCACACTTGGACTGTTGTTAAGTTACTTGCTGGCAAACATCGTATTGGATGCAAATGGATTTTTAAAATAAAGAGACATGTTGATGGGTCGATTGAAAGGTATAAAGCCCGCCCAGTGGCTAAGGGTTTTACTCAATTAGAAGGCTTGGATTTTCACAAAACATTTGCTCCCGTGGCCAAATTGGTCACTGTTCATAGTTTTATTGCATTAGCTACGTATCGCCATTGGCTGTTATACCAAACGGACGTTAAGAACGCCTTCTTACATGGTGATCTGGATGAAGAAGTTTTATGGTTCCTCCGCCGGATTACACTCTCAATGGGCTTTCTTTGCCATCGGATATGGTTTGCCATTTACATAAGTCCCCTGTAAGGGCTTAAACAGGCCCCTAGACAATGGAATAAAAAATTTGTAGATGTCATTCTACAAATGGGCTTCACATAGTCTTTAGCAGATGCATTTTTATTCAATTTTTTTCAAATGGGCCCATTTATGTAGCAGTTCTGGTATACATTGATGATGTTATTCTAACTGGGACAGATGAGGCCCACATTAAGTCTGCAAAAGCTCAACTACAACTTCATTTTCAAATCAAGGATTTGGGAAAATTAACCTACTTTCTGGGAATTGAGGTTTTTGGCACCTCTGATGGACTAATATTGTTACAACAGAAGTATGCCTTAGATATACTTACAGATTCTAGTCTACTTGCAAGCAAACTGAGCACATTTCCCATGGTGCAAAATCTCAAATTAGATGATGAATCTGGAGACATTCTTACTGATCCTGCCTCCTATCGAAAACTAGTTGGCTGGTTCATATATTTGACAGTCACTAGGCCGGATTTATGTTATTCAGTTCAACTCCTAAGTTAGTTTATGCATTGTCCTCGCATGCCTCATTTACTTGCTGCACACCTGGTTTTGAGATATATTAAAGGGTCTATTTCTTCGGGCATTCACATGTGCTCTTCTAGTACTCCAGTGCTCACCGGTTATTGTGACTTTGATTGGGCAAGTTGCCCATTTGCAAGACGATCAACCACAGACTATATTATATTTTTTGGAGATTGTTCTATATCATGGAAAACCAAGAAACAAGTTACCGTTTCTAGATCATCAGCTGAGGCTGAATACCGGGCCTTGGCTACCTTGGCATGGGAGATTACATGGCTCAAGTCTTTATTTTCAGATTTGGCTCTTCAACACCCATTTCCCATTTCAGTTTTTTGTGACAATGAAGCTGCTCTTCATATAGCAGCAAATCCCGTGTTTCATGAAAGATCGAAATTCATTGAAGTGGATTGCCACTTTATTAGAGAAAAAATTCAAAATGGACTGATTCAAACCCATCATATTGGGACAAATTTTCAAAGGACTGATATTCTCACAAAGGCTGTGGGCCAAAGACAACTCTCTATGATAATTGGCAAGCTAGGTCTCAGTCTTTCTCCTTCATCCGCTTGAGGGGGGATGTTAGCTTAGTATTGTAAGTATAAATGTACACGTGTATTATTGTATGTATTTAACAGTATTTAGTCTATTAGTTTTAGACAGTATAAATAGGTTGTAACTTTACTCTTTTAGTCATACACTTCTGGAATTTTCCAAAGCTTTCCATTGTTTTCTTTCTACTGTACGCTGTATAGTTTATCAGAGCGGATGAGCAGGGTCGGATAACGTTCGAAAAACTGTAGCCATGGCGACAATTTCTTCCATCGCAAGCACAAAACCCCCAAACTCGAACGAAAATCGAGGAATCTCTGTAAATGTTTCAAGGTTAAGGTTCGGTAATGGCCGTGTTTCCTTGTCGCGGACAATTCGAAATCAGGCACTTAAGTTGTCAGCTGTTGTTTCGGAAGAACAGCAGAACCGAAGCGAAGAATCGATGAGCGTTGAAGCTCTGCAACGCTTTATCGATATCAACTTGGGCCACTGGAAGGGATTCTTCTATGTGAGTGTGAATCGTCAACAACTGTCCTTTTATTTTTTCAGGTTCTTCACTAGTTTAGGTTTTGTTAATGAAAGCTTTTTCCGTTATTCTTGGAATCTCACAGCAATTTGATTACAAAGGAAATTTGTTGCAAAAAGTTGGTACAAAGCTTGCGGTGAGTTCATATGGCGAAGATGAGCTGATCAGTCTAATTCAAACGTAAGCTTTTTCTTAATTCATAATGATTCGAACCACCATGCACCTTGTTGATCCTTGGCAGCTGAGCGAATCAGATACAACTTATGGGAATTGTCTATTCACTCCTTTCCTTAGAACATAGATTTCAGAGCAAATGCGATCTTTGGTTGATAAAATCTCATTTAGATACTAATGATGGTTCACAGATTTTAGAGTCTACCCTACCCTGGCCCTTTAAGAAAATACAAAACCTTTTTTGTTTGTGATATAATGTACCATCTCCGTATTTGTTGAGATTGTTGCTCATGAATCTAATATAAAAAAGAAGGGAGTTGATTTTTCCAAAGGGTCAGAAGTTTACTTTGTAGCTTGTGGGTTACATATGCCACTCTTTTGGCTTTCGTAGTTGGTTATCCGGTAGTTAGTGTTATCAGCCAAGTACATTTTATCCTTCTTGGCCAAAAACTAGCTGAAACTTTTGATTCATTGCATTTATTGTTTCTTTTTACTCAAAATGTTTATTTTGTGCCTGATCTTTATAGGTTGTACATAAAACAATCTCCATCAATCACTTCAATTTCAGGATTTGATCCTGAGCCAGAATGGGCAGAGTACAAAATAAAAGAAACGAACATGTTCACAGTGGAAAAGTATCAGCAGGTGAGACCATTATCTATGCTTTGGGGTTGGGGTGTTGATCATCCATAATAGTTGCCAAGTCACAATAGCACATGAGGTGATCCTGTTGTTTTCTATTATCTGTCATGGTTAGTGTGCAGATTGGTTTTTTCCCCAAAGAGAGGGCGTTTTCTCTAAGGTACCAGACAGCTGGAATGCTAGAGACTGTATTGAGACAAGGGGTTCTTGGTGAAGATGATACCGGTGAAGAATCACCAAAGTGAGTTCTTCTCATCTGAACCTTTGATATCACAATGGGGAATCTCAAGATTCTTAACTATAAATTGGAGTAGAATTTACAGAATATGCTATCCCCTGCCTATTAAGTGGATGCAACCTAGATAAAGAACTTGTGCTTTTTAAGTAACTTAACAGGACTTTGTTTTGATCATAGTGCTCAGTAAAAATGGGGTTTCAATATTTTACTGCTGTCCAGAAACAGTCCCTTGATTGCATATTGGGATTGCTTATCTAATTAATAGTCTGTTCTCGACCATTCAATATGGAACAATTTGATGTTACCAAAGCTTAATGTTACACTGCTGGGTTTCTACACATTTAGGGTTGTATTCAGTAGTTTCGGTATTCATTGTGGTCTTCCCTGGAGATTAAATGCAGTCCTGAAAATTTATCCCCCTAGTTGTCTAAATCAGGGACAACCTGAAATTTTTATAGATGTGAAAACTTTTTGTGAGATAGTGTTGATCAAAATCTTCCATGTTTGGGTAGCGTGGTGCTTTCCCTGCAGAGAAGTTGTATTCTCGAATTTGCCTTTCTGGAGTTCATCCTTTTTTCATGCGTGAGGTGCTTATTCTGTTGGCTTGATAGGTCAGGTTTTTCTAAGATGGATTGATCTGCCAATCCATGTATTTGGTCCAGTGGCATCAACACTATTTCTGCCAAGTCCTTAACAAGGATGGTCTGACAAGTGAGAGGAAGTTTTCAGTGTTGGAGGCAATGTTTCCCTCATAGTCATTTTTATTGTAGTACTTGGCATTGAGGAAGGAATGGCTTCTGGTTGGGGTTTCAATTGGGGGATATCCTAATGGGAAAATTAACTTGGATTTGACGTCTTTAACCTATCTAATGAATTGCTTGCTTTCTTGCTGTACACAGAAAGTGTAACCAGAAATGCAAAAAATTTGTCAAATGATTACCATAACTGGGTGATTATTTTTAGCTGGGAGATATTGCTAGTAATAGTTATTAATTGGATGATTGGAGTTGCCAGCTTGTGCATCATTACTAGTATCCTAGGCTAGGGATCCTCTTTCTTTCAAATACTTACCCATTACCAGTTAAAGTATTGAGTAATCGTAGTGTTTTGTATTTGCTTTGTTCTCATTTTTGTTATTCTGATCCAGAAACCTAAAGCTTCCCTCTCGTCGGCCTTCTATTGTATGCGAGAATTGCCTTTACTCTAAGGAGAAAGATATCCGAGCAAGAGCCTTCCACATCATGGACCCAAAAGGTGTTCTTGAAATGCTTCTTATCTTTCTTGAAGAAATAGGTCAAGAAAGAAGTCATAGGATGACTCTTGTTCCTTCCCTAGAAAATTCTAAGGTAATCTTCACTAATTGTTTGATGCAAAATCTTGTCAAGGCATTTTCTGACCAGTGGTTGATGTGATCTATTTTTTTGAAAAGCTTTTATTTTGGATGGATTATGTTTAAATGAAACCTCTTTATATAATATCTTGTAGCCCTGCTTGATTTGCAGGATAGCACAAACAGGATAATTCCATTTCTTGGTAGGTGGAAAGGCCATTCTATAACTAAACGTAGTGGGGTTTATGGGGCCACAATTGCTGAAGCTGACACAGTTGCTTTACTTGAAATGGATGAGAAAGGTCAACTGATTCAGGTTTGTGGAATTCCAAAAAAATTAATACTATTCAGAATATGTCTAATTTGATTAAGAAGTTTGATTTTCGCTAGATTGGAGGATTTAAGCCACGGAAACTTATTGGGGGTGTATGAAATTAACTCTTGCAACTTTTTTAAGTGAATACACAACCATTAATTTGTTGTTGTTGAAATGATAATCTGATTATACAAAGCTTACGATTTTCTGTCCATTTGTGGGGTATGAGTTATCATTCATTGGAAGTCATGCCACTAATGGGGGAATGGAGATAAAATAGTAGTTTAAACATGAACATGGTAAGACCACTTAGGTTTTGGATAGGTGCAGATTCTGTGGTTTATATATATGCTCACATATGATAGTTTGATTGTCTGGTGGTTTATAAACTCTTGAGTTCTTCCAATAATCGTGATAGGCAGTTCACTATTCTAATTTGTCAAGCACTTTGGCTTTGGAGTGATGGCTTAATGGCATGCAAGGTTTAAATTATCGGGCTTGATCTGGCGTATTGGCCGATCCATATAGGGATCAGCAGGCCAAGACCGATCCAACACTTGAAAACTCGGCTGACCGGGTCAGCTTACTCCCATTTACACCTTGGATTCGCCAGGTTTGGGTGGGAATGGCTGTTCCAGAATGGGATCAGTGGAGTCAAATCCAATCCTGGATCCCATGTTTTAAATCTGGTGGATGGTGCTCTGAGATATTGACATATTCCATGGCATCTTTTGGCGTATCTGACCCGTTTATATTCCATTTATAAATGTCTTGGAGAAATTTCTGACTTGATCCTCATATCCAGGACATTACATCAACCTCTGATGTTGGAAATGTTACCACTAATGTCCATTGGACGGGCTACATGTCTGAGAACTTGGTGACATTTGATGGAGGCTTTCAGATAACCTTGTTGCCTGATGGCATGTACATGGGGTGCCCCTGTGATCTGGCGAAGAGCGTGGCAGAATCAAAATCTTTTCATCTGGAGTTCTGTTGGCTGGAGTCTCCTGGCACGAGACAGAGACTTGTGCGAACTTATGATGTTGACGGATTGCCGGTGTCATCCACATATATCTTTGAGACAAAGATGTAATGTCAGATTTTTTCATGTTTATCATTTGGAATGCGCTGCATGCGCCTTACAATTTACTTGCATCCATGTGCCATTCTCCATTTCTTGTGCCAAATGTTCCTCGAAGCATCCATTCCATTCTTTTGAGGAATGGATGATTTTGAGCTTGACCACTAACTTGATTTGTTTATGATTCTCTATAAATTCAACCTCAATATGCTCTGAAATCTGCCTCTCTCTCTCTCTCACACACACACACACACACACACACACAATTACAAAGTTGAAGCCTTTACTTTTTGGATTTGCAGTTCTTCAATATAAGTTGGTATACCTGTTGGGTTGATGCTACATAGGAAACTTTCCTCACCGTCTAACCTGGCATCCTTTTGCTTTGAGGGATCAGGCAGTTCAATGTTCCTAAAGCTTTTGAAAGTTATACGAGTTTCATCAAAGGTTCTGTACTTCATGACTGACACTTGTGCATCCATAGCTTGAAGGGCCAGGTCCATGTTACTCAGAAATATCACTTCATATTGTCAAATTGCAAAGTATGCTGCTATCAGCCAGATTGCTTCCATCTCCTCAAGCCCCAAGGTTTCCATTTTAGAGTAGGCTTCTCTTCATTCCAATGTCCATGTATAAGTGTAGGCTGTAATCTACACATGCATGGAGCCATGGATTTGTTCTCTGTGCTGCTCCTTTTTCGGGTGGGTTCATGAAGTCTCATGCAGAAATCATATCGCTGATTCCATCCTGCTTTGCTAAGAAGCTGCCTGACATGGAATTGTTTGAGCAAAGCCCTTGGTGGAAGCCTTCAACTGGTAAAATCTCAAAGGGAATGGGGGCCTATGTGATGAATTGTTCAGTCTAAATAATGCCTAGCATGGAAGCTAACCACTGAATGCCGGTAGTGAGATCCTCTAGAACTTCATGTTGAAATCAAATCCTAACACGATGTAGAAAAATAAAACAAAATAGAGAGAAACAATCACAATATAAAGATTTATGTGGTTCAGTATGGTTTTTCTGTTTATGTCCACAGTGAGATGAGTTTTGTTATCATTATCAATGGAGAAAAGGGTTAAATCTCGTCTTGTTGCAAAGAAAGTCATCGGTATATATCCTAGCCAACCCTATAGAAGTATATTTTATTGAACTACCTATATTGCCCGAATAAAAATTTCCATCCCTTCAGCTTTTAACGGCCTTTTAGAGTTAGCTTACAGACTCATGTGATGGAATATAAGACATCCTACTCCCAAAACTTCAAGCCTTCAAACTTCTTGATCTAAATAAAACTGATACAATCTTCAATGTAGCTGAATATCCATCTCCCATGGAATCGGAAGTCAGTTTCTCAACTTAAAAAACCTCCAGCAATCGGTGTTTGTCGGATTGTGTAAAATCCCTCTAGTCTCAAACATCAAACTATCCTTTTGTATTTTGAAATTTTCGTGACAGCCCAATGACATCCCATGAAAGGGAATTGGTGTCAAAGAACCATTGACACAAGTCGGCCGTGCCAAGTAGACGGACCCTTTAAAAATGCATGGTTAATTAAAATGTTATTTGTAGAATCCTAAATGCTTAAGCCTTGAAGCATGAACACTCAGAAGCCACGCTTACCCAAACATGCATTTGCAGACAATTTAATCATTGAAACGTATGGTAAGGAGTTGGTTAGGTATATTATGAAGGAGTCCAATTCACCATTGTCAGTGATTCCATTGCTTCAGGATATTTATTTCTCTGCTAACTTTGTATCGTGTTCCTTTTAGTTTATTTCGAGAGAGCACAATAGTATTACTGACTCTCTTATCATGGAAGGTCAATCCATAACGTGTTGAACTCTTTGACCTATTTTCACTCCTTCGATTTAAAAAACTTGTTCACACAGACGTGCTTAATAAATTCCTACTTAAAAAAAAAAAAAAAGGGATAATGATTTGGAGCAAACTGATGGGTTAAGAATTAGGGGGCCATTTGTGTAACAACTTTCAACTGAGCTTTTGGTTGGGTTCTGACCTGAGGCCAGGTTCTATCCTTCTTTGGACCTGCTTCTGGACCACGGGTCCCATTGTGGGTACCCATGTGAGGAGATGATCCGGACTCTAAATTGATAACTAAGTTCGTACCTATATGGTTTGGGCTAGTACTTTAGGAAGTTGGGCCTTAACGGAACTTGTCTTTTAGGATGGAACAAGATGATTAGTTAGAGGCAAACATCAGCTTGGTCAGATGGTTGACCCCTTGTCTGTTGGAGCAGAGTCTCGGAGGAGGTCTTGAATTCAGGCCTCCTCTTTTGCATTTGTTCCCTTCCCCACTCCAGTAGTGTAATTTAGAGTACTAGGATCCATAAAAGAAGAAAGCAATTTTAGTAAAAAAATAAAGTAGAGATTTATCGTTTTGTAAAATTATTAATCTTATGTAGGGGACGGTTATCATACGCGGATCGTGTATGGTTTACTTGATTAATCCTCCATTAAGGAGGCATAAACGGTATTTCACGCCCTACCCCTTCTCTCCCTTGTCTGATGGCTGAAGCACGCCACCATCTACAAAGAATGTGGATCCTCTCCACAAAGAGGAGAGCTTCATTGGACCTCATCGTCGTCCATGGGTTGAATCCCACACTTGTCCAGTCCGTCACACATTCCATGGACGGAGATGAGGTTTCTGAAGCTGTGTTAGGGAGAGGATCCGGAGTACTATTCATTTATGGAACTTTTTCCCATTAATATTTATACACGATGGAATAAATTTTTTTTTGGCAAAGCCATTGAGCATGGGACTATTGGAAACAATTGAAAAAATTGATGAAATTCATATAAAACAAACACTGAAGTATTGAAAAACCTCTGAGTTTCTTTTACATCTAAGTTTTAATCGAGAACAAAACTAAGTTTGAAAAACATGCAACTACAAAGCTCGAAAAACTGATAGCCCACCTTCTTTGACCATTTTTTTTCTTTTTCGGCCATTCAATCTACCATCAGTTGGCTGCAATCTAGAACAATATTCCTTTGAAATTTTCAAGTGGATTAGATCTCAAGTATGTAAGAAATCCAACATTGAAGTATCTGTTCCGTTATAAAAAAGAAAGCTGCTCTTTAATAGGGATCGGATTGGAGCTGTCGATCCAATTGAACCAGACTAAAAATTTGTCAAGTATCGTATCGATATTGGATCCAAATCTATAAGGTCTAAATAGATCCGATATGGACGTGTGTATATATATATATATATATATTGTTAAACCACCAAGCGAGGATGAAGATTCCAACCATTCATAATGTGGTATATGTTTTGTCGTACTATGAATGATTAGGATCTTTACTGTCGTTTGATAATCACTTTAGGACATACTGATTCATACATACGGCCTTAGAATAAAAATCTGGTAAAAAATATAACTATTTCTGAAAAACAATTAAATAAGGAATCGTGCTGTGCCTTTTTGTGTTCCCTTTCATAATCAATCATTGTGTGAGACGCCACTTAAGTCAATCTCTGTCTTTCCAAAAGTGGCTAACGTGCCCCGCACGAAATAACTACAAGTCACCAAACCAGCCATCACGGTTGCTATGATATTTTAAAATTCAAACTTAATGATGAAATGTTTACTATTTTTAATCATTTTTAATCATTAATAATTAAATTATACGGTTAGTAAACACTAACAAGGTTTTGATAAAAAAATAAAAATAAATAAATAAATTGTTTTTATATTCTTTTATTTATTTAAGTAAAAGAAAAAGAGAATTATTATGAGTTATCATGTTATTGAGTGAATAGACCTGCAAGAGGTTTATCCACGAGGAGGTTGAGAAAGAATGGTGGAAAAGAAAAAAAATTCTCTTTAGTGAATGTCGGTTGTGAGGATTTTGACCATTTATAAGACATCAATGTATGTTTCAATGGATTATGAACGGTCAGAATCTCACTGCTACTTTGCAGTCACTACAAGGAATCCTAATCCGGTCAAAAATCTAAATTTGATTAATTTTGTATCTGTATTCAAATATAAAATCGGAGTTTGAAACATAATCTATCATATTCGTATAAATATTCAATTAATAATAAAAAATTAAGTAATTAATGATTTTAAAGGTTTTGGAAGACTGGACAAGTTTTAAAGAATAAAGAAAAGAAAATCATGAGACTAAACAATTAGAAAATATGTATTGAAAGTGAATCATATCTATTGGGAGAAAGGTCCAATTAGGGATATAAAAAGTCGAAAATCGAAATTCAATTTGCATCAGTATCCAATAGTACTATCCATATTTGGTTACATTCGGACCATATTTGATTCATTTACGGTTCTCTACCTGGGGTTTTTTGGTTTGTCTACCTTAATAAGGTTATATACCTTACAAGCCATGCATGTCAATTTTTGACATCCTTATACAAAGATGATAACTTCGGTGGTGCCAGTCTTAATGGACCTAGATCTTCTCATGTCGTCCAGCCGTGTCAGTTGTCCATCGGACGAGCTGGAATGCTCGACAAGCATACCAATGCATCCCATTCTATCCAATGGAAGACTAGCGGGCTAGGCGACATGAGAGGATCTTTTTCTGATCATAATAGGGCAAGCTTATGCGACAATCCTACAAACTGTATTGTCCAATTAATTGGGCACCTGCTCAACTTTTGGTTAACTTTTTTTTTTTAATAATAAAGAAAACCGAAAAAAGAAAAATAAAAGAAGAAGAAAATGCTAGTCTCATAACCCAATCAAATATTACTTTGTTCTCCATTCTTCTTTTCCCCTTTCAAAGTAGTTCAGTAAAGTCTTGTTTGTTTCATTTTAAATTTTCATACAAATGTTATTTTATATGAAAGTAAAATTTTCATGCCTTTTCAATGCCTTTCTTTGCATTTTACATTAAAACAAACAATGAAAAATCTTATTTTATAGAATTTATTTTTCACTTTTCACCATTTTACATGCAAAAAAATAGAACCTAATGAATCTTGAAATCCACTCATACATATATGCACAAACATATACATGCTCTAAGGTCGCTTTAGTCATTATTATTTATTTCACCATGAGACTTCCATACTCTTGCTCTTGTTCTTGCATTCAACTTTGGGTTGTTATTCCAATGAGGATAATTCACTTGGTAAAGACCACCAACTCAACAAAAAGGTCATGAGTTCAATTCTTCTTGGAGTCTATGTACCAAAAAAAAACTTTGGGTGCTTAAGTTCAATAGCACCACGACCACATTCTTCTTAAATCATTTATTTAGATATTAAAAAATATTATTTTTGTAGATCTTCGTAATTATCTTAAAAAGAGTAATTTTTTTAATCCCATTACCTTGTTATAGCACAAATCATAACCCAACAAAAAAAAATGGGAAAAAGAACTCTGTCCAACAGCGCTCTACTACCTCCACACACAAAGGTGGTGAAATAACCATCCTATTTAAAAGCAAAATGTTCTCCAAAAAATAAATAAATGAGAAAATAGATATAGCATAAGCAATGGAGGATTGAAGTCTCATTCTCTCATCTTGATTGAAGATATATCTGTTTTGGAGATTAGGAAATTTACCAACTAGTTTGGTTAGAACCCAACTAGTACACAAATAATAACTAGTAGAGAAAGCTATAAAATTCAAGGTTTCTCATGTAATGTTTGATTTATATACTCCTTCCATGATTATGAAGGTTGAAATTTCCACCATTATAGATTGTCACATATGTCTTTCATGATTCATTGCAATTTAGTATATAACAAAAATCATTTAACTTGATTTCAACATGAAAAAGACATTCAAAACTTAGGTATAAATTCTTTCATGTTTCAAGAATATAGATATATAATTGGTACTAGACCATGCAGTCAACATTAGAGAGTGGATATTTTTCTTGCTACATCATTGAAAAAGGCTAAAATTTGGTTGAAAAAGACAATAATTTGGAAAAATATTTGAGAAAAAAATTAGATAGTAAGTAGTACCAACATAAAACCATAATATATGATGCCACGTATGACCGAGTTAGGGCAAAACGTTTGGTACAAGACAAATATGGAGATTTGGTTATCTACACAATGTTTAGAATGGCCAAATGGCCCAAATCGACCGTTGCCATGGTTAGAAAAAAATTTATGTACTCAAATTTGGCCCCTTGGATCTGCGCTAGAATTTTAGACATGATTTTGAGATGCTAGCGACTAAGGATGTGTTTGGTATGTATTCCCATTCTGAGATTACACATTCCCATTTTGAGAATGAAGAATGCATTCCTACATAGAATAAGAATTTCATTTTTTTTTTTTTTTTTTTTTTTTTTTTTTTTTTTTTTTTTTTTTTTTTTTTTTTTTAAAATTTTTTTTTTATTTTTTTTTTTTTTTTTTTTTTTTTTTTTTTTTTTTTTTTTTTTTTTTTTTTTTTTTTTTTTTTTTTTTTTTTTTTTTTTTTTTTTTTTTTTTTTTTTTTTTTTTTTTTTTTTTTTTTTTTTTTTTTTTTTTTTTTTTTTTTTTTTTTTTTGGTGCATGTCTATCTAGAATGAATTCTTTAATTTTAAAATGGGAATTGCGTTTCATATTAATAGATTTTTGTTTTTTGCTTAAAGTCAACAATTGTATTAATAATAAAAAAAAGGAAAAATTACACAGATACCCCTTCTACTGTTGTGAAACTACATAGAACTATATTGTCTTTACAAAAGCTACACGGAATACCCCTCTAACAATGCTATCATACACTCTCACCCATACCGTTACTTTCAACTTAACGGCAGAGGGTCAATTTTTTTTAAGACAAAAATACCCTTACTAAGTGTAAAATGACCTAAAAGGGTTTATTGTTTAGTCTTCCCAACAAAACCCTAGTTCTTCTTTCTTCTCTTCTCCACTGCTGTTTTCTTCTCCACTCACCGATTTCTGAATCCTTCTCCTCCCAACATTTTATTAAATATGATAATAAACCTCTCTTATGCATACTTAATAGCCCGCAGCCTTTCTTTCTCACTCATTCTTTTTCATTGATTCACTCAATATCTCAGTCACACACTTAAAAATGGGTTGTAATCAATACTGTTGCTAAGGGTGTCAACGGGCCAATCCAGGCCGATTTCGGTCCGGGCTGAATCGGTGTCGGGTTTTATAAGCCCAGCCCAAAACATGTCCATTAAGAGTTCGGGCTGGGTTGGGCTGTGCTGGACACAATAACTATCGGGCTGGTCCGGTGTCAGTTTGTTATCGGGCTGGGCTTATTGAGGTGATTTCGGGCTGGTTCGGTCCGGACCGGGCTTATCAAGCTTATCGGGCCTATTTTATATGTAAAATATATAGCCTATTTTATTATTTCTATCTATAAAATTAGCATCATTCCTTCTATATGCATGTAATTCAGTAAATTGTAACAATTAACATACTCTTTTCAACTATAGATTGTTATAATCTTTCGGATCAAGAAGTGAACTATAACAGTGTAATATAATCCATCAAAATTTAAAACCATTAAAATTAAGAAACCGGACCCGGATGGACCTTACCGGTGTTCGGGTTAGGTATTATTGGTTCTGGCTAGTTTGGACTTCTTAACGGGCTGGTCTGGTCTGGTTTCGGTTTGGGCTGAAACGATGTCGGACTTTACAAGCTGAGATCGAAACCTGTCCATTAAAGTTCGGTCTGGACTGGATTCGGGTTATATCGGGCCGGGCCCATTTTTGACACCCTTGACTGCTGCATTGTTAGCTGTCTTATAGTTTCTTCCTTCTTTTTTCTACTTAGGAGCTCAACCCAAGCAATAATAATGGCAGAAGGTAAAGTGGAATTTCAGTTGGAATTAATGCATTTCCTTAAGTACGACAATATGAAATTTTGAAGCTAACCTTTTTTCCTCAACTTCTTTCAGGTGCAGGTCGGGTTAATGTTAAACTGGTTGAGGTCACCCAAACCCATGTCAGATTTTTTTTTCTAGTTCTCTTGGTTTGATTGAATGTATGTTATTAATGGTTAGGGTTGGTTGATGTACAGATGGGTAGCGAAGAGAAAGAAGTGGTGACAAGTCATATTGGTACGAAGCCCCCATGATGCGATGGTAAGTGTGGCTCTTGTCGGCCCTGTAAACCAGTTCTAGTTGTAGACCCACCACAGAAAAACTCCATGCTATCATGTACCCGAAGTAAAAAAAAAAAACCCCATGGTATGGACCATAGCTTACTCCAAAGGCGAAGATAGTCCAGACTACAAACCCTTTTGGAAGTTAAACCTTGACAAGAAATCGGATTTGGTAGGAGAAGGATTTATAAATTGGTCAGTGGAGAAGAAAACGGTAGTGAAGAAGAGAAGAAAGAGGAACTAGGGTTTTGTTGGGAGGACTAAACAATAAACCCTTTTAGATCATTTTACACTTAGTAAGGGTATTCTTATCTTAAAAAAAATTGACACTCTACAGTTAAGTTGAAAGTAGCGGTGTGAGTGAGAGTGTATGATAACATTGTAAGAGGGGTATTCTATGTAGTTTTTGTAAAGATAGGGTAGTTCTGTGTAGTTTTATAACAGTAGAGGGGGGTGTCTATGTAATTTTCCCAAAAAAAAAAAGAATAAACAAAAACAAGTCATCTATTGGTTCAACCCTAGCTTCGGCATTGTCATTAGCAAGGCCCAATAGAGACAATTATTATAAAAAAAAAAATTAGAATCTAAATTTGGGACGCCTGGATGCATCCCAGACTACATCTCTAGCAACAAAACTTGGACAGCATTGCCATGTCTTAGGGATCCGATCAATAGCAGCCCTTCTGGACAATATTATCTGCAACTGGGTTCCCTTATTTAAATCCATGTTGTTAGGCAAAACACAGGGCTTTTCCCTCCTGAATGAAAATCAATGGAGATACACAACAAATATATGCATAGAGATGACAACGGAAATAAATCAAGTCAATTAAACCATAAGAGACACGCCAATTTTTACGTGGAAAACCCTTTCAAGGTGAAATGTGAAAAACCACTAGACCTAGTTCAGGTAAATCTCCACTATGATAATAATGGGTACACAATACAATCTTCTCTAGTCACAGTTAGAGGTTTACATTCACCAAGAGAAATAACCTGCTCTTGGGTACTATAATAACTCACCAAAACAATAGGTAGTAATCCAAAATACAATAATACTCTCAACTCGATACTAACGTAACAAATACTAGGAGAACTATCACCTTTCCCTCTTCCTTGAATGTCTACTCTCCACTCACTAGAGGAACGAAGAAAAAAAAACATATTTTCCTTTTCTCTCGAGAACCAGGCTTTCTTCGATTTCTTTGGCTCTCTGTTTTCTCTTTGAGAATTCAAGGCTTCGTACCCAGAGAACCCTCAGTGTTTTCTCACAATACTAACCGCCTTCTACTTAAAGCCTTTTATATAGAAACAAGACAAAGAGATGAGAATGAGAGAGGTGGTTTTCAAAACCGCCTTAAGACCTCATCATGAATGTATGGGTCCCCCTCACCCACGTGAAGAGGAAAACCCAACAAACTCCCCCTCCGACTCATGAGCAGAGATTTGTTAAATCCAAACCTACCATGCCTCTGCAAAAGTCATGTTTTACTTTGGGTAATGCTTTTCTCATCATATATGTACTGTTCTTGTCAGTATGGATCTTCTCAAGCTGTAGCAGCTTCTGTTATAGTATATCCCGAATCCAATGATACCTCACATCAACATGCTTGGTCTTGTAATGAAAACTAAGATTCTTATTCAAGTGAATGGCACTGTGACTGTCACAATAAACAATATACTTGTCTTGTGTCAGGCCTAGTTCTTGACTGAACTTCTTCATCTACAACATCTCTTTGCAAGCTTCCACTGCGCAATATGTTCAGTTTCTGTAGTTGACAAAGCTACACACTTCTACAACTTAGATTACCATGTCGTTGTTCCTGCAAAAGTAAACAAATAACTTGATGTAGACTTTCTTGAGTCGAAATCGTCTGCCATATCTGCATCTGTGTACCCCTATAATACAGATTCATCTATATCAAAATACAAACACTCATTAGATGAACCTCTGAGATATCTCATAATCCACTTTACTGTTTCATAGTGTTCTTTGCCAGTATTGACAAGAAATCTACTCACAACTCCAACTGCAAATACAATATCAGGTTTTGTACACACCATGACATACATCAAACTTCCTATAGCTGACGCGTAGAGAATTTTCTTCATTTTTGTTCTTCCTTGCTCAGTTGAAGGGCTCTACTCACTGCTCAACCTAAAGTGACTTGCAAATGGAGAACTGACGGACTTTGCTTTCTCCATATTGAATATTTCAAGTACTTTTTTTTTCCTTTCAAGTACTTTTTATAAGTATTTTTCAAGTACTTTATGTATGTACTTTTCTTGTGATAGCCATATTTGTCTGTTTTCCTATCATAAGAGATCTGCATGCCTAAGAATTGCTATGCTGGTCCCAAGTACTTCATTGCAAAGGACTTGTTTAATTCTTGCTTCAACAGGTCAACTTTATTGACATCCTGTCCAACAATCAACATGTCATCAACATAGAGCAAAAGAATAATGAAATCACCTTTTGAAAACCCATCTCCTTACCTCCTGATCCCTGCAGCACTACACAACTATCACACTAGCCACCTGTAACCACCTGGCCGTAGCCATCAAAACCTAAAACCCAACCACCCCAGCCTCCATAATCAACACCTGTAACTTGTTTAAGCCCTCACACCCACCGACTCCTCCACCATCACTATACCTGAACTGCACCCAATGCCTACCCTACCCTAATTGCTTCCACTTACTGTAGCCACCTGCACACAACACCTCCATAACCATACACTCCTGCACCCACTGAAACCCTTCGTAAGCACCACTTGTACATGCTACAAGCTTTGCCCCTCCTATCCACCTTGCTTTCCATACATATGCATAAACCCAATCCTAATCAGTCCCCACCATCGAGTTGATACCCTCTGATTAAAATTTTATGTGATTGAAATTGGTTCACATGATTTTAATTTTTATGAAATTGATCCTACCACATGCTTGGAATTTCTATGAAATTGATCGCATTGGCTTGAAATTTTGATTGAATATGAACCATTGGATTTTTATTAGGATTGATTTTAAATGATCTGGACTGTTAGATTGCGTTTTTTTAGTGATTTTCACCATTGGATCTTGATCATAGGTGTTTTTTAAGCCATCTGAACCGTTGGATCTTGATCATAGCTATTTTTTAAAGCCATATGAACCATTGGATCTTGATTGAGAGTGACTTTGAGTGCTCTGAACGGTTGGATTGATTTCATGAATTTTTAAGTGAATCTAAACCATCGATTAAATATGATCTTGATTATATTGTTGATGATCGATGCTTGATTAATGCTCTCACATGCTTACATGCTATGTTTGGATGCTTACTATTATGTTTGGATGTTCACTGCCATGTTTGGATGATCATTGCTATGTTTGGATGCTCACTTACCATGTTTGTATTGATTCACATGCTCACATGTCAATTTTGACTGATTTGTTGCTAAATTTAGATATATTGCTTATATGCTATATTTGAGTTCACATTGCTATGTTGGTTTGCTTACATTGTTATCTTTGAACACAATAATTAGGGTAGGAGATCCCTAAACTGAAAGAATGAAATGATAGGGAAAGATAAACCCTAGAATGAATTGAACAATTAGGGCAAGATTAACCCTAAAATGAAAAGAATGATAGAGCAAACACTAGAATGGAAAAAATATCATAATTTAGGTCCGTTTTCATACCTGGTTGTCATCCGCTCGTCCCGTCTGGCCCAATGATGATTGAAAGACCTGTTACGATATGAATCAAAGGTTTAGATCGAGTTCCTGGAGTGCGAGTTTTACATCCATGATTTGGACAGTCCATTTGGAGGGTCACACCCCATCCAGTGGGCACTTTCAAATGGTACATGAGGCTTATAAATAGAGTCCGACCCCATGCTTCCAACTCACTCAAAATCAATAGGATTTTTCTTTTCTTCCTCTCCAACTCTCTCTCTCTCTATTCTGTTTAATCGGAGGGTCAAGCTTTGTTCTTTCTCCAAAGGTGTTGATCTTAGCCATCGAGTCTATATATACCTGACAGTCTGTGCACACTGGGTGGGTATCCTATATAAGGGTTGTTTTATCTTGGAGGCAGATTTAAAAGGGACCTTCTACACCAATAGAGGGCAAATATTGTCTTAAGGAGAGTGTACCAACATGACTCAACCCTCCTTCTAAGCTTCAATTTTTTGGCTCACAAGGTATGCATTGTTACATTCATTTTATGTATGTTTCAGATATATATTTATTTATTTATTTGTTTTTTGTTGATACATATGTGACCATTATTTCATATTTGATTAATTAGATAATTAATTATTGTTGTTTCATATAGTTCTAGTTTGTACAATATATAATTGTTGCTATATCATAGCTTTATTTACAACATTTCTTAAAGGCACAATCACCGTGAGATTGCGTCTTATACATGGACTGCTTGTGCTCAATTCTTATTGTGACGCTGACTGGGCCGGCTACTTTATCGACAAACGATCTACAAGAGGCTACTGTGTCTATCTTGGAGCCAACCCCATTACATGGTGTGCCAAGAAAAAAAAAAACAAAACAACAATAGCTAGACTGTCCTCAGAAGCTGAATATAGATGTCTAGCACAAACTGCTACAAAAGTCATTTGGTTGTGTTTGCTATTTCGCAAACACATTGCTCCTTCAAGGATCCACCAATTATCTAGTGCGATAATGTCACGGCTATTTCACTTGTATTTATTCAGGTTTCACGCATGTACTAAACAAGTTGCTGTAGATTATCACTACATAAGGGAGCTTGTCAGCCAAAATCTCGTCGACATCCGTTAATATCAAATAGGGACCAAATTGCCGATATCTTCACAAAAAGACTCAGCTTAATCGGGCTACAGTAACTACTCAGCTTTGGCTATGCTTACCACCGTTCAACTTGCGAGAGGATGATTAGCTATGTAGAGAGATCAACCAACATGTAGATAAGATCAATTAGTTTAACTTTTGAATTTGAACTCTTGTTGTAACCATTTTCGATGTTTGTTTTTCTATTTTTTTATATATGGGATCCAACCCACTCTCAACTCTTTGTAAAGGATTGAGATCGTCTCCAATCCGTCCAGTCCGTTCAATCGCGAATGGACGGATTGGAATCAAAGGACACGCCTACCAATACATTGAGAGGCGTGTCTTGTGATTCCAATCCATCCGATCACGATTGGATGATTGGACGGTCAGGGGACAATCTTTTTCCCTTTTTAAAACTCTATAAAGAAGACATCATTGAATAAAATAAATCATCAAAAGAAATTTCCATCCACTCCCTCTAATTCTAGTTGTCTTCACTTACGATTTTTTTTTTTTTTTTTCCTGGCATTCAAATAAAACCCTAGCCGACAAATCTCTTGATTCTATTATGGGGTGGGTAGTAGAATGGGATCAATCCCCCCGGGGGCGCCCGGCCGGAGGGAGGACCCCCTCCCCCCCCCCGGGGGCGACCCTCCTCCAACCCCCCGCCGCCAACTTGTGGGGGGTCCATCCGCCCCCCCCCCCCCCCGGGGGGGAGCGTCGGAGAATGACAATATGAAAAGCTTTAAAAGAAAAAAGCCAAAATGACATCTACAATGGGGCCACTAGAAGACACATTTGGAAAGTCAACATTAGACAACCTAACCGATGTCCCTTGCTAATATGGGAGGGCACTTCTTGTCATTATGATATCATTAAGAAAATATTAATTATATTTATAATAATAATAAAATATTAATTATTAGTAACAGTTGTAGAACATCTAAGCAGCCATGAATGATGCAGTGTGAATCTGTCCAAACTCCAAACCAGAGCAGCCAATCTCTTATTAATAATAAATGAATAATAAAAGTCTTTTTCTTGAAGTAGTTGGATTCAAATCGTCGCCTGTTGTATCAACAGGTGATGACCCGGCTGACCGAAGGCGATGGGCGACACATGGCAGAGGAAAGATCCTCTGTAGGACTCATAATGGTGAATCGATTTCACCTGATCATTTATCCTCTTCCTCTCCTCATTCTGTGAAGGGATCCGCATCCTGAATCCTCTCCTCCATTTTTGTAGACTCTGTCTTTGAAATAAACACCACCACCGCTGCCACCTTAACCTAAAGAGGAGTCACCACCACCGCTGCCGCCGTAGTAACCTAAAGAAGAGTCGCCATCGCCGCTGCCGTAAGCTATAGAGCGAACAAGATTAGAACGGATAGAATATGAAGTTCCAGGCCAAATAAAATTGCTTCTTGAAGTCCCAGGGACTCTAAGTTATGGGAACCGATAGATGAAATACCCTGATTCTAGAATGAAGAATATGACCATAACAGTCCGGATTCATCTTGGAATGGAGTAAATCACTGGAATCCATTTTTGGTTTTCCCTGTTTCTCTCTCTCTCTCTCTCTAGGTTTTATAATATGTTTATCCCCTGAAAGAGGTTGAGAGGCGGGATGCATCAGAAGAGCTTCTATATAAATTGTTCTTCTTCCCTTTTAATCAAATTCTTTATTTACCAATTACAAGCCTGAATAGTAATAAAAAGAAAATTTTAAAAGAATGAAGATCCAAATTTTATTGCAAATCTCTTCATTGATTTGCATAGATCTCTTCACAAGAGGATGTGGGAATGGTTGATAGAAGATAAGAACGGAGATGGAATTCAAAAGCTTCACGGAAGTTTGATTGCTACAAAATAAGAATGGAGATGGAATTCGAAAGCTGACAAACCCTCTATTCGCTCATTAGCTTATGGCAGCGGCGGCGATGGCGACTCCTCTTTAAGGTACTACGGCGGCAGCGGTGGTGGTGGTGGCTCCTCTTTAAGTTGCGGCAGCAGCGGTGGTGGTGTTTATTTCAAAGATAAATAGTCTGCAAAAATAGTAGAGAGGACTTCACGGAATGAAATCGCGAGAGTTAATTGGGTAAATGATCAGGTTTACCATTATGAGTTTTACAGAGGGTTTGTGAGCAATGTTCGACTTTTCCTCTGCTACGTGTCATCCATCACTTTTGATCAGCCGGGTCGCTTGCTGATACCATAACAGGCGACGATTTGAATCCGAAATCGTTGGTTCTTATTTTTACTCGGAGTCAAGGGAGACTGATCGTGGCAGCAGCATTTCATTTTAATTTATGTATGACTTTGTTCGAATTTATACCGAAATTGAGAAGAAAAATAATTTGAAAAATATCAGGTTTTTTATTTTATTTTTTTTATTTTATTATTTTACGCGCGTTGGAGTCGTGGACTTTTTGGTGTCACTTATTTTCAGATCCACAGAAGCAATCAAACCAAAGAAATAGCACAGAGAGGGAAAACCCAAGAAAATTTTCTTTCTGAAGTCGTCTCAGATGAAAGAAAAGTTCGATTGATAGGTTCAGAAGAAGACCCTGTTAATGGCGGTTTAGGAGTTTGGACAAAACTGACATCATCAACAATGGCAGAAAACCAGGGAGCTTCAAGAGCAACTTCTGCTACTCGTCCCAGGATTGCTCTCCCTCCCCGTTCATCTGTTGAGAATCTCTTCATCGGTGGAGCTGGCTCCAGCCCAGGTCCCTTGACGTTAGTCTCTAATTTCTTCTCCGACAATGATCCTGAGTCGGACTGTCGGTCGTTTTCGCAGCTCCTAGCCGGGGCTATGGGTTCACCGTTGGCGGTTACGGGTTTCAGACCAAGTTATTCAGCGGGAAATGGTTTGAAGGAAAGAGATTCGGGTGATGTAGCTGAAAGAGAATCACGACTTAAACATAGTCGTCCGTTAAGTTTGCTGATTGCTCCGTCGCCTTTGTTTACAGTTCCACCTGGTTTAAGCCCTGCTTCCTTGCTTGATTCACCTGGCTACTTCTCTCCTCCTCAGGTAATTAATAAGTGCAGAATTTATGTTCAACCCTTCTAGTATCTCTGTTTCTATGTTCTGTGTTTTCATCTTTACTAGTTTGATTCTCGGCTTTAAGTCCATCTTTACTTCTTTTGATGTTGCTATTGGGGGCTGGCTTGTTTTTGGGGTTTAAAAGTCAGATACTTATTTCTCTTGCTGTTTTGAGTTTGAGACAAAAGCAAACAGCTTGATTCCGATAGCATTTTCAGTTTTTCACTGCATAATCAGGATTCCTTTATTCAAACTTTCATGGCCGGAGTACTGGCTTAGGGAATCAAACTTGGCACGCAATTTTGGCGGATGATATTGTTTGAGATTGGGATGTAAACAAATCAGATTATGGGTCTCATGTGAGAGTTTAGATAGAATACTCGTTGATGCTCCACAGATCATACAGGCTTCAATTATCTGTGGAACCCATTTTTCTTTTAATTGGATTCTACATAAACATTTAGTAAGCTCCATTCACATGTGTTAGGAGCTTTGTTATTTTCTTGAATTGTAGTGGAGGTTGAGATTCGAACCAGATAGTAGAAGTTTTTGGCATCTTCACTAAATGAAATTCTACCTGTTCAAATATTTGACCTGGAAGCTCCAACCTGCTGATGTGAGAATTAATACTGTTTTGAGTCCTAATTTGTAGTCATCCAGCCCGACAAGTCTGGTTAACTTGTTGGAGTAACCCCAATCTGTTTAATTTATCTAACCTTGTAGGTTTATCCTAGAATAATTTTGTAAGCAACTATCTCTGAAATTACTCTATCTATACTATATACTTTTGGTGTCGTTGCTTCTTGCCTGATGGTTGTGTAATTGGAAGTTCTTATGGTTATATATTGGTCATTTAGTATGAGATGGTAGGTTTTTGGGCTCCATTGTGATTCATTATACTTTCATTTCTTAAGCTGTACATGTGAATCGGTATTATCAGTTTGGCCAGATATGTAGGTGTCCCTCGGTCCCACCTCTTTGATTGACCATGGTTCAAAAGTCATATGCGTTATCAATTGTTAGCCCTCAATAATTCCAAATTTAACCAGATTGTCATGGGAACCATTTTATATTTCATCCCTTCATTATGCCACATTAATATCTAGAAAGCAGTGACTGGCAAGTGGTATTAGGCATTTACTCTTTTGTGGTCAATGGCATGTCTGTAGGGGCCCTATGGAATATCCCACCAACTGGCCCTGGCGCATGTCACTGCTCAGGCTGCTCAATCCCAAGCTCAGATGCGCCAGGAAGTTGAATATCCATCGTCTCTATCGGCTCCTCCAGCTTCATTGGAACATCTATCCTTTCCTTCCAATGCAACTACTCATGAGCATGCAACGTTATCATCAGATCCCAAAAGCACCATAATGGAAGCATCAGAAATGTTTAATTCTGATCAGAGATCCCAACCTATTACTGCTGATAAGCCTGCTGATGATGGCTACAATTGGCGGAAATATGGGCAGAAGCAGGTGAAGGGCAGTGAATATCCTCGGAGCTACTATAAATGTACTCACCCCAATTGTCCCATCAAGAAAAAGGTTGAGCGTTCTCTTGATGGCCAAGTCACTGAGATTATCTATAATGGCCAGCACAACCATCAACCACCTCAATCGAACAAGCGAGGGAAAGAAAGTGGAAATTCACATGGAAACTTACAGTATCAGGGGAATCCTGAAGTTGGTTCTCAGTTTCACTTCGGGGACTTAAGCAGATCAAGTGAGACTTCACTGTATAGGAGAGATCAGGAATCTATCCAAGCTACACACGAACAATTATCTGGGTCAAGTGATGGTGAAGAAGTGGGTGATGCTGAAACAAGAGAAGATGAAGAGGGTGATGATGAACCTGATCCTAAGAGACAGTAATTTAGCTTTTGAAGACATGCCTCTTCCATGCTTAAAGGTTCTTTTGTTTTATTGTATTTCTAAGAAAACCTTATTCTTATTGATTAGGCACATGGAGGTACGGATTTCAGAGCAGCCTTCTTCACACAAGACGGTAACAGAATCCAGGATAATTGTGCAGACAACCAGTGAAGTAGATCTTTTGGATGATGGCTATCGGTGGCGGAAGTATGGCCAGAAAGTGGTCAAAGGGAATCCTCATCCAAGGTTGTAATTTTGTTCTCTCTAGATAACTGTAGAAAGTAGGAATTTTCTGATGCTACATTACATGATTTTTTTGTGCAAATCCTGTATTTGGTTTTTCTTTCATTTATCAGTGGTAAACTGGCAATTCCTTTCAAATGGATTGAGGGACTTGTTTGCTAATATTCTCCACTCATGCTTCATAGAAAAATTGTAAAAAATGTTACTGCTCAAATATAATATATGTTCCTGGCATGTTAACAAACCACTGCAGATTGTGGTATAGATTTATTTTTTCAAATTGGTCTGTTGTAATAAGCGATCATTACAGCTTTGCCATTAGAAAAGGGTAAGGAGAAGGAATACACCAGATTTTGATGGAAAAGATTTAAAAAAAATTTCTTGCACAGTCTTGGCTTTCTAAGTGATTCCATTATTTTCTTGTCATTGTGGCAAGATTTTGATGGAAAACCTCATAACTCAAGGCCTAGAATTTTAATGATTTTCACAATTTTTTTTTAATTGTAAATCATCTAATCGAGAGTTTTTAGACAAATTTATAAACAATAAAAACAAGTGTGGGTACAACTTTCACACAGATATGGAGTTCCTCTCTCGGGGCATCTTTCTTATATTTTATGTAACTTAAATTATCAGAAGGGAGATTTAAAAAAAATCAAGATCCTATAAACCCAAAATCTATCCCTATAAGCAGGTGGAAAGAAAACTTATTGCCCTCTTATTTTTCTTCTCTTTTATTTATTATCAAGAACACAGTTAGACAGAGACCTAAGATCTGGAAAACCAATCAGGAAGAAAATGTAAATGTTTGTTTAATTATAGGAAACTATAATTTAGCCAAGATGAGTAATGGTTGAATGGATAGAATGAGTGAAAAAACTTTTTTTCCCTTGGGGAGGAGGGCTTTGCACAGAAAGAGCATATATCACACAATTTTCTGGAGTTATGTTGAAAAATGATGTATTTTCTTTGTTGGATGTCCATGCCAGAACTTAGGGTATTGGGTTTGGGTTCAATAGGCTGATTGAGTTTTTTACATAATGGCTTGAAGCAATGGGCATTCTTATGACCAATATACTGTCAATTAGTGCTCCCATTTTATGATAATTGGTGTAGGGCACCTGATTTTAGAATCCTACACAAAGGATAGAATGTGGATGATTATTTATCTAAAGGTGGCTAAGAAGAATTAGCCCTTAGGTTTCAGCACTGACTAGGCTTCTCTTTCTGGGCTATTGTTTTCTCAATTGTTGAATTCTGTAGAATTTAGCTGAGGGCTGCACTCGATTCCCTTATTCTTGTTTTTTCAAACTGTGAGCTTGTAGTAGGCTCCTTTGGTTGAATGTTGGACCCTTTCACTTGTTTTCGTTATTGAAGTTGATAGCAATCTCTCTCTGATACCTATGTTTGGAAAATGTCTGTGCTTCTCAGGTGTATAATAGCCATTACTAACTCTGCCAGTTCTTTTGCACTGCTGGTCTTAAGCCAAGACAGAGGAGGGTGGTTGTGTCCACTCCACTTGGCAGTCAGCATTCAGAATAACCTTAGCCAAGGTTTCTATCATGGATATTGGATATTCTCTATTTGAGTGTTGGCATGACAGAACATGATTATATGGTCAACCCCAAGTTGTTGGGATGAGGCTTACTGAGTTGAGTAGAGTTGCCCATGTGTACACTAAACTACAGTAGTGATGTCTCGCTTTACTCTCTCGATGTCCTCCCTATTCCAGAGGCTTCTGTACTGATCTTTGGAGCTTGGTGATTTGGTCATTTTGTCAAAGTTCCATGTATCTGCTAATTTAGCTCCTGACTAGTCCATACTAGTGGTGTTCACTAAATAATGTCATATCAAATTGAATCTCCTATCAAATTAAATATTTTTGTCTGAAGTCAATTTTGAATTAATTTTGGATTGTCTACTTTAGTTACTTTGAGTTTTGTTTATTTTATCTGATGTATAAATTTACTCCTGATATTATTCTTAAGCTGTTTTCGATGATTTGTCTGGGGCTAAAAATTGCCTGTACATGCCGGTCATTTTAAAAGTTATCCAGATAACTTTCAAGAAGAGAGAAATTTCAGGAATTTAAGTTAATATTTAAAACTTATGGAGAAAATTGGACTGTGATGGAATTCCAATTTCCGGTGAGTGTACTGTTGTTTGTGATCTTTAAAGAGCTGTACTTCATCCTTTATTTTCTTGTCGAACGTGTTTTTCTTTCCTCATGCTTCAATTGAACTGCTATTCTTCACCATACACACCCTTTACTGAACCAAATCGAATCAAATGACCTAGTCTCTCCAACCGTTATCTTCCTTTCTCACCCATAACTACCTCTTTAAGGCAGTTAATATATCTTTGATTTGCCAAAAGACTGAGGTCCACTTTCCCATTTTTCGATTACCTGTTTTCTGGTGTCAGTTCTGTAATCAGTTTTGTTTGATATGTGAATAGAGAGATAAGCCTCTATACATGGGTAGGAAACACCTTGAATAAGGGACAATTACCAACTGAACTTCATGTATCCATTTGAGAAAACACAGGACTATCTTTTCCAGCTTTTGCATATTCCCACTGTTTCTAACTTCTCATGCTAATTGCTATGAAACAAATCCTAGTATCTCAAACATGTTGCTCCAAGTAGCCGCGATGAGGTTTCATGGATTAGTCAATTCATCTCAAATGTGTGGCTCCAGCATTCAGTAATCAAAATTGTCCCTCTGCTCTAAACTCTAAACCTGCCTAGCAATCCTTTGACGTGTGCTGATATCCCTGAGAATGAGTTGGGAAGTTGCATATCTTCTTTCTCATATGATCTTCTATCAATGTCAATAATATAACCTCGTAGCCAAAAACAAAATTGAGTGATAATGCATGTTCCCTTGATATGAAGTATGTTTCTATTCTTTTTTGTTGATCTTGATGGCTTTGTGTTGAGTTTGAAATCATAATGTACACTAATAATGATATTTCTTGATGCATATTCCTGATGAACCTGATTATTCTCTGCAGGAGTTATTATAAATGTACAAATGCAGGATGTAATGTTCGCAAGCATGTTGAGAGGGCCTCTGGTGACCCTAAAGCTGTCATAACAATGTACGAAGGGAAACATAATCATGATGTGCCGGCAGCTAGAAACAGCAGTCACAACACAGTCAACACTAACATACCACAGTTAAGACCACCAACTGCTGTGGCTGAGAAGCATCACTTGCTTAGAATGGATCTTGGTGACAATGTTCAACAGCCTATAGCACTTCTACGATTAAAAGAAGAGCAAATTACTTAGTTTTGTGTGTCCTGATGACAAGAACAAGGGTTAGAGATAGAACAAAGGTGACGGAAAAATTTACAGTCAAGCAGGTGGTAGCTATAAGCTTCCGTTTTGTTGGGACCTGTAGCAAAGTTCAGGCCACAGGTTCTCACATTTCTGTACGAACTAAAGAAGAAGCATACAATTTGAAGGACAGAAAGAATCAACTGAAATCTGGTGAGAAAACATGGATCGAGCGCTGATTATTGCCGAATGTAAACTAGTTGTGCGTTTTATTGTATCCAATGAGTGATGATCTGATATAAGTTTTGGGTGCTTGTTGCAATTCTGTTCTTTTGTAAATTCTTTTGTACATGGGAACTCAGAAATGATGTTTTATATTCCATCTCATTTGGAAATGGCTGTTACACATATAGTTCCATCTTCCAGGCTTGTGTAGACACTTAAACTACTCCTTTTACCCTGACTCTGGTACTCATAGCTGCTTGGATGAGTAACCTTGGAAGTACAATCTTGAATCCTTGATTAGAGGCAGTTTATGGTTTTGTTTAACAGCCAATCTCCTACCATTGTAATGGCTATTTGTCTGCTGATCTGGGTAATAAAAATTTACCTTCATTAAAGAGGCAGTTAATAACATGTAGGCTGTCATCGACAGCAGCTGGCGGCAGCCACCTGATTATACTGGAAAGATATTCTTGCCAAGGGTGGCAGTTCTTAACAGGGAAGATCCTCTGCAATTCATTTAACAGATGTTGAACTTGACTGTTCAAGATAAAGGTGCATCATAAGGTTGTTTTGAAATACCCCCTAACAATTCAAACTTTTGGTTTGTTAGGTGTTCTTTAAGATGTTTTGGGCTTAGAATTTTTGTTTGTAAGAATGTTTTCTATCTGCAAAGTACTACCCAGGCCTACCTGATCTTCTGTGATTTTGGCTGACTCAGTCTCCTAAGTGGAACAGATTTAAGCTGGGAGAAAGGACCTTTTCAGAATTTAACATGTCCAAGTCCCAAGAATCTACTCAAAAAAAGATAAAAGTAGGGTACGAAAAAGCCTCTTGGCTTTTCTCACAGACCAGACACCTTAGGTTGAGCAAAAGGTTTGTTGGGTCCCTTTATGGATTATAAGAAATTGCTTGAGGATTTAGGAGTTGTTAAGAGTGTTTTAACTATAAGTGGTCCCCATAATATTGCCCTTATCTTAATTTGAATGCATAAATTATTATTTTATTTTGTTCTTTGTACCTATTATTATGTCAGTTTGTGAGGAGGAAAAGACCAGATTTTAGGCAAAGCATGCTGAAAAAGTACAAGAAAGACTTTCAATCATTTCTTTAAAAAATTAAGATAAGGCTTGACAAAATGATAAAAACAGAGCACTAACTAACCAAAAAAAAAAAAGGCTGTGCCAGTTTTAAAAAAAAAAAAAATTCCATGATACTTAAGAAAGATAATATCATATGAGAGAGGATTTCCCACAATGCCAGTGTGGGAGAATCTCCCAAACCACACTAAATAGACAATCAATAGGGAAGAGGGAAATAGTATTACCAATAGGGGTCCACAAGATGATATAGGAGAGAGAATGTTAGAGAGGTGAGAGAAAGTGTCAGAATGTGAGTGGGCGTGTGAGTTAGGGATCCCCAAATTAGAGTTGTGGGGATATTTTTTCTATATTATACTTGGGCAAGGGTTTAGTTTACCCCCATGTCAATGTGAAAACTGGACCAATGAGAGAGAGGGCTGAAGATAGAATCATTCAAAAGGGATTTATATTTTTGGAGAGAATCTATGAATAATGGACCCCATGACCCATTATGTGGAAGGATGTGAGAGAAATCCTTCCACTAGCAGAGTCGATACCATGGTCTCTAGTTTGGAAATAAATCCTCTCATGCCTCTTATGTTGACATGAGGAAATCTAGTGATTGTAGTTTACTATACATACATATCGATGTATTGGTATATACACACAATAGACTATAGCCAGTGGTTTTCCTCATGCCGGCATTAAGAGCATGAGAAGATTTGAATCCCTCTAGTCTCTATTGGGATCCCATTAGGCTGCTACTACTGGCAAAGATACCACCAAAACTCCTAATATTTTGCTGACCATTAATTACCATATGACCTTCTCTAGTGGATTTTTTGTCGTAAGTAGGTGATTATCTATTGGGTGCTACTTTAGATAATGTTTGTTAACGTTCTCATCATAAAACAATAGAAGTTAGAAAAATAAATAAGGTAAAAGTAACTCTAAGTTGGGAGTATGTGATATGTCACATGTCTTTTTATAATTTTGTTTTTCTCTCTCATAATTTCGTATATTTTATCTCTTTCCAGACTTTGTAGTAACAGGAGCCTTGAACATTAAGATATCTTTTTTCTCTCATAAAAATAAATAAAATAATAAACTGTAAAAAGATGTAACCCACACCACCATTTCAAAGATCATTCCTTCAACAAATAAATAAGCAAAAAATTCACATATTCTCCTGCACCGTGCTCTTAAATACAAATCTCTCACATGTAGGATACTTACTTGTGAGAGGATGTCTCCATGATGACACGGATGATTCCTTCATTAGTCTGTCCACAAAAAACATGTAACTCAAGGATCTTAGAGTCTATCTGTTCACAAAATTTCAGCATGATCTAATCTATGTCCTGTAGCAGATATAAAATGTCAATTCCTTAACAATCCTTGTAGGAAAACCAGGTCCATTAATACAGCACTGCCTTTTATGAAACATGTTGCCTCTTTGGAGTATAAAATTTTTTCATAATGAGAACATTTTAGGGGAAAGACACTGGTTTCTATCTCATGCTATTTGAATCAAATGAATAAAAGTGAAACAGAAAATCAAGGCAAGGATTTCTTTCCAAATGGGTTCACTAGATCTATGGACAACTTACCACAGGGAAAAAAAAAAAAAAGATTTATGGATCAAGCATGAAGATCTCCTTTTGTAGCATTGGGATTCAACTTGGAGTAAAATTATATTTAGGGACGAGGATCTATAAGCTAATGGTGTATAGAGAGAATAACAGTATAGAGAGAACCGATAATCAATCACTTAGAGGAGAGAAAGGAAGCTCAGATTTCAAGAGAGAGAAAGAATGTAATTAAGATTGAAGATATATGTCTAAGGCCAAGCATCAACTGATGCTTTTATTCTGGTGATTTGAAGATGCCAGCTTGATAAGTAGGTTAAGTTTGTGGGGTTTATACTATTGATTTTGGGTTCAAAACCTGCCTCTACCAACTAACAACCAACCACACCACACCACCTCATCACTTACCTGCTTGCACATCAAAGGAAATGATCTTAAAAGTGTAAAAGAAAGAACTGATGTCTTTAAGAAGAGTCCTATGCTACTAATTACAAGTCTAATTTCCATGTATGGTTATGGTGGTAGCTTTAATTCCTTCAATTTCAAAACCAAACATCAAACATAAAAACTAAAACATCGTATGTGTCTTTAGAACATGTCATCTTTTTTTAATTATTCTAATTTTATTGTCAAAAGTTTTTAACATTAAGGGTAAAATGGGTTTTTCCTCTTTACTTTTGAAATTGATTTATCAAGAGTTATCAATGTTTCACACATTTTTTTTCTTAATATATGAAATGATAAAATTACCCACATCTAAAAAAAAAAATGTCAAATTAAATATAAAAAAATCCATTTTCAAAGGCTTTACACTTTTTTAAAAAAAAACTTGATTTCCCTCCACAATGGTTATAATTGATGTTCTGAATCTTCTGATCTTTTACCCAAAAAAAAAAAAAAAAATTTGTGATCTGTGGAGGCAATGTCGGAACCAAACCCCAGGGACCATGCAAAGATGTGGACGTCAAGGCATGGACCTCATCTCCTCATATTAATGTAGCTTCCAATTTGAATTAATATATAAATGCTTCTGTCCCTATCTTAGCTACTGGCCTCCCCCCTAGGTAGGGGTGTCAAACCGTCAATCTTGGTTGGTTTTTCTGTCAGGATTGATTGGTCTATCATTTTAATTCTTCATATTGTGACCACTCATTTAGTTAATCGATTTCTCATCGACGAGACATGGATATGGTTATATTTGGTCCTATCAGTTTCAGTGCATGATCAGTTTTATGATAATCAAGTTAATCAGTTGTAAACAGCCTGTAATGAACTCATACCAATGTAAATAAAAATAAAGAGAAATATTGGGTTTTGAATCCATAATTGTTCTCATATGTTGTAGATTAGATACCTTCGTGTAGGATTGTAAAAAACTCTTATTAGGCTTGTAATCACCTATGTAGACGAAGATGAGAACAGAAAGAACGAGTGGAAGACTCAAGAAATGAAAGAGAGTAAAAAACATTTTAATGTTTTAGGTTTTTAGTTTTAGGGTTGTAGTTGTTTGATTTAAAGGTATATTCAATTCATTTGATTGGTTGCTAGGCTACACCTTTGCACCGTGAACACCCATTTAATAATCGGTCCGAGCCTAAGCTTTGCACCTTTAATAATTGATCCGGTTGGTCTCGGTCCATGATCGTTCAGACTCAATCGAACTACACAGTGCGGGCTTGAAATTGCCACCTCTACCCCTAAAGGTGTCAAAATGCAATCCAAACCGGTTCAGTTGGACTGCCCAAAAAAAAGAGCCTATTTGCTTATCGGGAGTGTTCGGTTGGGGTTCTGAATTGATACAAAATCGAAACCAGCCTGAACCGGATGTGATAGATTGAAACCGAATAAAAGCTAATTATTTGTTTCCATTATTTGTATAAATATATATATATAGAAAACCGAAATCAAAGTAGTAATAAACCGATAAGAACCCGTTAAGCCAATTGATAAAAACCCCAAACCAAACAACTCTTTAATGGATTGGTTTTTTATTTGTACTAATACAAAACCGAAACCGATTCAAACCGATCACAAAACACCCATGCTTCCTCCAACAAGTGTTTATTAATTTTACCAAACATCTGTTTTCACTTTTCTTGTAGTAGTGTCTGTGCTTCTGATTTTGAGTTTCTTATTCCAGTGGAAGCGAAGACCATGCAATTCTTTTACCCAAAAAAACGGGGGATCTTGCTTTCGCATACATATATGGTGGTCCCACCTTGACAATGGACCCAGCCAATGGCAATGGTCGTGTCACACACGATTGGGTGTTTGTGGGATAAAAATCTTCTCCCGCGGTAGGAGGTTTCTGCCACTGATCCAAGGGCTGAGGATCAGTCAGTCCGCCTACCAATACATGGGGAGGTGGGCCGGCTGAAATCCCACCCTTGGCAAGCGGCAGGTCGGCGGGAGAGGATTTCTACACGTGTTTGTGTGACCGATCACAATAGATTCAAACCAGTCTACACGATTTTTAAACTCAAGAAAGATCATCTGCAAGTCAAGGTTTTGGAATTTCTGTAGAATCAATTTCCAAGTCTTCACTCCTATAGAAGTGTGTTGCGGGGGAAGATTTTTGTCAACCTCTCATGAAAGAAAGGGAAGAAAAAGAGGGGGTGGAGAGACTCCACCTGATAATCACCTCCACATAATTTTGAAATTGTTCACGGATGTGGGACCCATTTTTAAAGTGCAAATTTACGTTCTATAACGACTCCCAAAGATGTGAACTAGAATAGTTATCCAGCAAAGAGAGGATCGGACTCAGTGACCGGAGCTAGGAAAGAAACAATGTAATTAGCTTACAAGTAATACAAGCTAGCTTCCTAAATGCATGGATGATTATTTTTTTAATCCAAATTGCTTATGGTTGTAATTTTGACAAAGTTAAAAAACAAAGTTAAGTATCAAAGAGAAAAAGAAAAAGTTGAAGTATGAATATATTTGTTAATGCAAGTTGGTTTGGTTAAATTTTACTTTAAAAAAAAAAAAAAAAAGGGACGCTAGAGTGGGGATTCTATCCTCACATAATGAGGTATGGCCTACCATGGTTTTAATTCACATTATCAATATCGGTATTGGACATGAATATCAACCAGTATCGACTGGGTATCAATCATTTATACTTCTATGACGTACCTTTTGTAATTGGTGAGTATCATGCTATCAGTCACGTGTAGACATGTATTGATCAAGTATTAGTCAGGTATCAATTCCTAATTCGATTCAACCAAAATAAACCAAATCTACTAGGTATTCGTATCGGTCATAACCAATACCGTTACGGATATCTAAAACCATAGAGCCTACACTGACACTCTCTCGTCATTTACTCAACAAAAATATCTCTCCTCTCATTGGTTGGGTTCCCATTTGCCAAAGTTGCTTAGTTGCAACAGGAAATATATTCATTGCCTAGACTGTTAGCTATGACTTATGACTGATTAGTATAGTGATACAGGTTCCTAAATTTGTCTTAACATGCAGGAATTGTGCTTTGATTACTCCTAGATATCAGAAAGAGACCTCTAAATTAAACCCCCACTACTAAAAATTCCTCTCTTTTCTCTTTTGAATTTTTATTAAGTGAGTCTTGAAAGACAAGTCATTGTCCTCTTAGAATCCTTATTTCCAGGTTAGAACCCCAAGAAAAGTGTTAAAAACCTCATTGACCAACCCAAACATGGAGAAAGGTGAGAAAAGAATGTTTCCTGTTTGAAGTTTGAACTTTGTTTTTGAAGCTCAGGTCAACAATAATCTGTCCTATAATCTGTCCTATACAATAATACAACTTATATCCAACCACTTCGGTCACTAATCCTTAAATTATTGTTTGCTTGAAGACAAAAATGTAGTCTTCTATCTCTATACATAGAGCCCTCTGTAAGAAACTTTATTTAACCTGGTCTACACTACACAGCTAATTAAGAGCTTCATGCACCTTCCTGCTGCAATCAAAGATGAGTTAGTTGTTTGATTGTCATTTTCTCAGCCACACCCATATATGGTTGTTTCTCCATTGCACTCAATTGATTTCAAGTTTTCTTCCATCACTAATTCATAATAATATCTGGACATTACCCTATTACTGTTTCCTTTTAATGTCTATAATGAAGTTGTTGGAAGGAGAATCATTGCTGCCCACTCCTTAGATTATGTTGTTGACCACTTCCATTCCATTCCCTTTTCTCTCTCCAACATTTCTAATGGAGATATAACATTACACTTGTAATGTGAATTTATTAGGTGGTGTTGGTTTTGGTAGAGATAAGATAGTTTTCATCAGAGCAGGCCTTCAGTAACGATTTATTGTGGATTTGTTGCAGTAAAATTTATCATTTCAAACCTACTGTTTGTAAGTTTATAAAAATAAAAAATAAAAATAAAAACCTATTGTAAGATTCCTTTTCTAAACAAAATAGATAGGCAATGTATAATGGTTTTGGTTCGCTAAAAAATTCAGTTTCCTCAGTGCCCTCTTATATAGGAAATGAAATGAGTATCCTGTTCCTGATCATTACCCCAATGTTGCTGCTAAATTTCTTGTCTGGGTCTTCTGCTATGGGTTCGACTTGTAAGACGACAAACTGTTGCGGGTTCGACTTGCAAGACAACAAAACAAGGCAAAGGGAGTTGGGCTTATTGCTTTAGGAGCACTCCAATGCTTAAGTCAGGAGACTAGGCCATAAATAATTTGGGTCAGGTTTTTCGGGAAGGCCAACGGATGAATAGTTTAAGCGAGCTTCAAAGGTTATGATTGTCATAATACCGAGCTAAGCTGACGTGGTGGGCTGTTGATGTGAAGTGGGGCAAAGCTCATTAAATATTCAAGTGATTTGATTTTTAATTATTGAGGTATAGGGGTTGGTGATGCTGATGCTATTGCCATCTTTGGAGTACAATGTCAGGATGTGTTTGGTCAATTTTACCCTTGGTTTTTGTTCGCGATGACAGATATGCCTTTTTGATAATATGTTTTGTGAGTTAATCGTTTTTACCTTTGATGAACTGGGTTATGGGGTTTTCCACTTATCTTGCTACCATTGGATGATATTATTTATATAACCAACAACCATCAACGTGAAAGGACCCAAGGGAACCCTGCTAGATGATCTTTTCCCCAAATATAAGGATCCTCTGATTTTCTCATGTGGATGGGGATGTGTCTTTTCATAAAAGATCATGAAAAGGAGTAGATACGGAGAGTAAAATTCCTGCATGTTGACATGAAAACAAGAGATATAAACGTAGATGTAAGGATGTAAATGGATAACAGAAAATTTGGATTCGATTCGAATTTGCATCCTGTTAGAGAAATCCAAATTTGAACAATTAGAATCGGATATCAGTCAAACGGACATGATTATATTCGCTCCGTTTAGCCTAGTGTTAAGATGCATATAACTTTAGGTTTTAGAGTGTTAAGACGTATATAACCTTAATGTTTATATAGTCATTTAAGCTTTCGTCTCTTATTTTCTTAAGGTAGGCTATGTATTTGTTTTAAACTAAGTTTTTTTTTCTTCTCATTTTTCGTGCAATTTGTATTCTAATTCTATTTTTAAGATTCAAAACGGATTTTAATCGGATATCCTATTAAATTCTGCCTTCGGATTCAGGTATGGTTTTTATTCATCTATCGAATTTCATATTAGATTTGAATAAGATAATTGATAAATGAATTCAGATTCAGATGGTAATGTATCCAATTTGAATTCGATGTGTTCAGAGCCCCACATAGACGAGGAAGATGAAATCTAACTAAGATGGAGAACTGTAATTAATCACAGGAGCCTAGCAAGGAGGTAAAGTAAATGAAGAGAGAGAGAGAGAGAGAGAGAGAGAGAGAGAGAGAGAGAGAGATGCATCATGTATGGGTCCTAGGGAAGGTTGTAGGACAGAGGGCAATGGGTCATGCGCAATGAAGGAGAGGAGCGGAAAGGAAAAGGGGTTTGATGGCTTTCCCTCTATTACGAATACACTGTTCCCACTTTGCCTCTTTGCCAGTATTCTTTAATCATTTTCACACTTTTCTTTTTGACTTCTGCTTTCTCTCTCTCTCTCTCTCTCTCTCTCTCTCTCTCTCTCTCTCTCCCTCTTTTTCTGCAATCACTGTGCTTTTTTCACCACTTTCAGTCTTCGTCATCCCAATATCTCCCATTCTGCCATTGATTTACTGTAACTTAATATTTTGTTCGATCATTGGAGTCTAAAATTATTATTATTGGTGGAAATTTCTCAGTTGCCAATTGTCAACCAGACACCATACCACATCGGAAGATTTTTTATATATAACTTCTCTTCTTCCTGGTAAATTATAAGCAAATTTTGCAAATAGAAATAACTCAACGGCTACTTTATCACCTTCTCTCCTTCAATCTGTCTTTAAAACGGTAGACGGATTCGGACCCCACGGCTTACACTGGCGTTGATTTCGGACTGTTTGTTACGATCATTAAAATTCTCTATGATCCATTCTTCCGCGAATTCCGCTATCGAGAGAGCACAGAAAGAGGGCGACACAGACGGACAAAGAGAGACTAGAAAATCGACAGCTCGACATCTCCCGTCCCGAAGAAAATCCATTCTTCTTCCTCTTTTCCTGTAGGGTTTAAGCCCTTTTTCTCTTTTCCCCTGATATCTTCTTCTGGTTCTGTAACTCTCATTTGCGCTAGTTTGAGCTGAGACACCCTTCTAAGACCCATTTCCCGATCTGGGTCGTTTTGGTTTGATCCAATTCGATTGAATGTCCCCAAGTGTTCCTCATTAATGGGGTGCATTATCTCGAAGCAGTCGGTCTCAGTTACGCCTGCTTTCGATCACTCGGGGGCGTTGCGGGAAAATGGGTCTGGGATTTTGGGTTCTTCTCTGCGCAACGGAGTCGGTGTAGAGTCTGACAAGAAGAAGACTGACTCGGGGGATGGAAGCGGCGTCGAGTTTGGCGAGTCTAGGAGAGGGAGCTCCACGGGTGGGGAATCGTCCTTTAGCTTGAGGTTGGGGAATTTGCAGAAGTATGTGGAAGGAGAACAAGTTGCAGCTGGTTGGCCTGCTTGGCTCAGCGCTGTTGCCGCGGAAGCCATTCAGGGATGGGTACCCCTCAAAGGGGATTCATTCGAGAAGTTAGAGAAGGTAAAATTTAAAATAATGGAGGTTCTAATTTTCATTATTCTTGTTCATCATAATTATGGGAATGCATGTATATTCTTCTGAGGATTAGTTCTGGGGATGTATTGTGTTTTTTAAAAATAATGAAAAGATGATGCTTTCTGTGGAAATATTAAGAGGTAATGCAGGTTTTTTACGGTTCAACCATTTACTTTGTATTTGCCCCATTCATTTATTTTCGTAATAATTCCATTTAGTTATATTAATTTCCCTCGAAAAGTGCCTCCTTCGGCCCTCCCCTTTCTTTGTACTGGAAATGATGAAGTTTCCCTCATCATTTTGTCCTTGGCAACGAATTTTTAATGGTTTTACCTGTCCAATTCCTTTCTGTAGTACAAGTAATCGTCTACTATTGAAGGGGATGCTTATTTTCTGTGAATTTGAGAGATTCAGCTTTCATGTAGTAGTTAGTGGACATTATGGAATTTTACAATATTTGAGCTGTGTAGTCAATAGTGTAACTTATTACTCACCAACCCATCTTAAAGCTAATGTGACAATACAGCAGCTCAAAGGATGGTAATTTGTTCTTACTCTACCAGCTTTTACGGAAATACTTTGTTTGTACTTAATTTCTACTACTTTTTCGGTTTAGCTATTCTCTTACCTCTTTAAGGACTTCCCCAAAGTATTGAGGAAACAAAGGATTAGTAGGCTGTTCTGCGGTAAGTAAATTTAGGATCTCAAGATTATTAGAAGTCGAGAGTAAAATCCTTGAACGTTTGGGGAGGTTTTGATATTCGGTTAGCTTATTAGTTATCTTATAGGAATGTTATAATAATCTGTGGCTCTTCTCCTCTAACACGGGATGATCAAATTCTATTTTAAATTTTTTTTTAATAGCTTCTGCCGCTCACCATTTTTTTTTTATTACCGGACATGCTGTTACATGAATTTTCTTCATGCTGTTATCATTTACTCCTTCTAATATATCTTTGTCATATTCCTACAGAAGAAGGTAGTTCAATTAACATATAAACATAGTCCTATACATTCTAACTATTTTGAACATCTTGCATTTGTAGATTGGGCAAGGTACATACAGCAGCGTGTTTCGAGCCCGTGACCTAGGTACTGGGAAGATAGTTGCTCTGAAGAAAGTGCGATTTGACAATTTTGAACCTGAGAGTGTACGGTTTATGGCGCGAGAAATATTGATTCTTCGCAGACTCGACCATCCAAACATTGTGAAATTGCAAGGATTGATTACATCTCGATTATCATGCAGTATATACCTAGTATTTGAGTATTTGGAACATGATCTGGCCGGACTGTCATCCTGTCCAGATATCAAGTTCAGCGAGTCCCAGGTTTGTTGGTACTGGCTCTCTACATTAGCTCTATAGAAATATATATAGATTGAGTTTTAGAACAGTGAGGTAGCTTAGGATCAGGACATTACAGCTCTTTGGTCTCTAGCACCCAGTTGTCTTACAAGTTCATAGATCTTAACCATTCAACCAATAAGCCACTGTTGAATTAAGGATCACATGAAATCCACATCCTTTGATGTGATTTAATTATCAACAAAGTCATGGCACTACCCTGAGATTGTACCTTATTGGACAGTTGTGGTTGACTGATGAGTATGTGCACTGTGTATAGAATTTGGAAATGGCATTTCATAATGTACATGACATATCTTATTTTAGCTCTATTATTTACTCTTTTGCATTAAAATTTGATTTGTCTATATTCTGTAGGTGAAGTGCTATATGCACCAGTTATTGTCTGGGCTGGAGCACTGCCACTCACGTGGTATAATGCATCGAGATATCAAGGGGTCCAATATTCTAGTTAATAACGAAGGAATAGTGAAGATTGCTGACTTTGGCCTAGCAAATTTCTTTAGCTCAGGGCACAAGCAACCACTAACCAGCCGGGTTGTGACCCTGTGGTACCGTCCTCCAGAACTCTTGCTTGGATCCACTGATTATGGAACATATGTGGATCTGTGGAGTGTTGGTTGTGTGTTTGCAGAACTTCTCTATGGGAAGCCTATCCTTCAGGGGAGGACTGAGGTAAACATGTTATTGTTGTACACCATTTTCCTGTCAGATGGTATTTCCTCATGTATAAACTTATATTCAATCATATTAGTGTAGTTAGTTGTATAAGTGGAAGGAGGCGTTACTAGACTAAGAAGAAAGCAATTTGGTATACCTGTGAAATTTCTTCTATTGGCAAATTGGTTCATCCACAGTAAGGAAATTACTTGAAAGGAAGAGACGTAACTTAGAACTGGAGATCTAGGATCCCTGTTAATGAACTTTGATCAGATGATCCTGATTACGTCGAACTTAGATCTTGTAGTGAGACAGTCCAAACACTCCCCAGGGGTAGGGGTAATTTTGCACCAGTTGGGCTTCAATATAGAACTCATTTATTTAATTTACCTTGTCCTGTAAGAACACAATTCTTCATTTTGCTAAATGGGTACACGTTCCTATTTGACATGGCAGGGATGCTGGCACAATATGGTTCAGATCCACAATATCATTTCTCACTTTTGAAGTGTCAATTTTTAATGATCTGGGAATGGTTTTGGACAGTCAATTTTTGATAGTTTAATTACCATTAAAAAGTTAGGTAGTTGATATTTTGCAACTGGAGAATCTAACAGAACGTATATCACGAACTGATGTTATATAAGGGGCGAACCCAGTGCGCAAGGTTCCCACCACTGCAGGGTTTTTTGTTTTTTTTGTTTTTTTTTTTTTTTGGTGGGGGGGGGGCTATATACATAGCCTTACCCCTGCTTTGCGAAGAGGCTGTTTCCAAATTTGAACCCGTGACCACCAGGTTGCTATGGAGCAACAGCAACCTCACCGTTGCACTGAGGCCTGCCCTCATGTTATATGATATAACAAGCTAAAAAAAAAATTAAATATGAATAAATCCCTTTGGAGTTCTTTGCCTCATTGTTCGTTCATTATCTTATTCTCATCATGCATTTAGATGGGTAGAAGTAGCTTGCTCACTTGAAAAAGTGTGTGCTAAATCTTCATTGGAGAAATTTGTCCATGTTCAATTCAAACTCAGCCTTGTGCAGCATATCCAGGTCACATTAAGGTTGTCTGGTGATGTGAAATCAATGTACAAGCCTTCATATGTTAAGAAAAAGGTCAATATCGATCTTTTAGTTTTGTTAGTTTCATTCGTCTCACAAGCTCATATAATTTAAGAAGAAAATAGCCTGAAAAATAAAGTGTTGCATGGGGTTCTATAATTGCTATACTTTTCTTTTTATTCTTTCATCCATAAAAGTGGAATGTTATAACAAGATTGGTGTAAACAAAATCAAGTTACAGGGGAAGGCTTGGTTTGAGCTGAGTGGATTTTTGTAGAAATGAAATTTTAACGTATAAACATCTTTCTTTTTTAATTTTGAGAAATATTGTGTTAATTGATAACTTTTAGTCATCTAAAAAGATTAGTATGTTAACATTTTTTAAATCTTTTTCAGTTTTTATATTGGTTAATTGAAGTTCTAATGGAATTCTTTTTCTCATCTCCAGGTTGAACAATTGCACAAAATATTCAAGCTCTGTGGTTCTCCACCTGATGAGTACTGGAAAAAGTCTAAACTTCCCCATGCAACTATATTTAAACCTCAGCATCCTTATGAAAGTTGTCTCCGCGAGACCCTTAAAGAATTTCCTAAGTCTGCTGCCAATCTGATAGAAACTTTTCTTTCTGTCGAACCATGTAAACGGGGTACTGCCTCCTCTGCTCTTGCATCTGAGGTAACTCATGCAGAAAGTTTATATATTATTCTGTGGTTTTTCGAGTTGCAGTGTTCCACTGAACTAGCCTAGTGATAAAGCATACAGCATGAATTTGTGACATTTATGCATTACACTGCAACATCGTATAAAAAGAATTTTGTACATGTACCTTTTTGTGTAACTGTCATCATCCCACTTTGGACCATCTCGTGACCACTCTCTTTATGTTCATCCATCTTCCCTTTAGCCTGCAAATTCATTCTGGTTTGATGATCTAGTCTGCTACATGAAGACTGTTTTCTGATTAAACATCTTATCTTTTTCTTATCATCTCAGTATTTCATGACAAAGCCTTATGCGTGTGACCCGTCAAGCTTGCCAAAATACCCACCGAACAAAGAGATTGATGCCAAAGGTCGTGAAGAGGCACAAAAGTAAGCTCTTTCTCCATGTTTAAGTTATTCTTTTGTAATGATTTGTATTCTGATCAATTATGATCCATGTCAAGTTTGCAACACTATAAAAAGTTCGTCAAGCTTGCACCCCCGTCTTGATTAACTTCATTTTAGTGGTTTGAGTCCAATCTCCGAACTTGGTTCTACTTTAAAACTAGATTGATTTTTCTTTGTGTGACACCAATGCACACATTGTGAACATTTTGTGAAATTCTGTAACCATGTGTTCCTATAATGTATTGGACTCATCAAGCCATCTCATTGTCAGCCAATTCACCACACCTACCTATGTACTACAAATTGTTTCACCTGAATCAAGTCCGGATTCACTACAGATGAAATCCACAAGTTGAGGGTGAATCAAGCAAATCATATCTTAATTTTTGTTGGGTACTCATATCTTAATGTACTAGCCATATAAAGAGCTAGTCTTTTATCTTTATCAGGATAAAATTGACATGCTGATTTAATTAGACTCACATGTCCCAAGTTAATGAAAATAATATATTTTCCTTGTGAATTGACCTGACCTTTCAAACTTTACAAATATTGCTGAATTGAATCTAGGTAACTGGGGGCTCTAGCCAACCTGAAATTCCGGAAATATAAATCAAGCATGAACTGTATTGAATTGTGAACCTGGCATTCAATTTAAAAATAAAAACAATTTCAATGCTGTTGCCTATTGTACTAGTGGCACCAGGAAACCTCGTCAGTGCGCCTTGAGCTGCTGCGCTATTTCATTTTCTATGTCTAGGAACTCAATTAAGCACTAAAATATTTTCCAAATAAATGAATGAGTTATGGTAGCTGAATCAAGATTCGTGTTGATGAACATGCTTTCCAGGGAAAAAAGGATTGATGAAAACTTAATTTATCTCCTATTCAATCTATTAATTTTTAAATTTACCATTTTCATTGATAGTTTGCTCTGTTGGATTCTCCATCTTCATCAGTAAATTCTAGTTATCCCTTAAAAAAAAAAAATCTACATTTTTCATTGAGCAACTACTGTTTTTTTCCAGGAAAAAGGCTGGTGGAAGAGTACGTCGATCTGAAGCAAAAAGAAGACCAACAAGAATATGCAAAACTTTGCAAGAAACAAATGTAAATAAGTTGGCACCGGCACAGGTTTCTCTCTCTCTCTCTCTCTCTCTCTCTCGGGGCAACTATTCAGGAGACTCCTCATTCATTAGTTTATATTTCTCTTCACAGGAGCTGCTAGAAAATACTCCAGGTGGCCATAAAATTAATGGAGATGTTGCTTGTATTCCTAAGCAATACAAAGATGCTAGATTGTGTGCAGATCTCTCAAATCCATCAATTTGTACTTTGCAAGAGCCTGCCCACATGAAGAATGCATCTCAAGGGGATGTTCCTTTCTCAGGCCCATTACATGGAGATGCTAGATTATGTGCGGACCCATCAAGACCATCAATAAATATGGCACAGGAGCCCTCCCACGTAAAGAATGCATCTCAAGGGGATTTTCCTTTCCTGAGTGCACTACATGTCACATCATCAACTGGCTTTGCTTGGGCAAAAAGGCGGAAGGAGGATGCTGCATCAACAAAATCACACAGTAGGTCTAGTTCAAGAAGTCAAAGTTCGATTGCATTTGAACCTTCAAATGGCCTGAAAAATACTTCAGACTCAAGAAGGCAAGAAAATGGGGATATATTACATGGCAATTGCACAGATTCTAAAGGCCATGATTCACACGATATGGCCAGGCATGCATTGCGGAAACAGTGGAACCAGTTTGAGCGTCCAGATTCTTTTGATGCATCCGATGCCTATTATTCTCAGGAATTATCAGCGGCACTTTATCCAAAGGAAGAATTGGCAACTAAAAAAAATAATCTGGTAAGCTTAAGGTTGCAACTATGCAAACCAACAATGAATTACTCATTGATCTACTTAAACTTGACCTGTCAGCTCAGTTGGGTTAGTCAGGTTCTGCATACAGATAAAGTCAATGATTGGTTCTTCTAGGCCAATAAATAAAGTTTCACATGTTTCAACAAACTAGGATATTGAATGACCTCTCTCTCTCTCTCTCTCTCTCTTTTACTCTGTCTAATGGTTTAATTATTGTCTCATCTAAAAATTTCAGGGCATTCAGGATCAATGTATAGTTGAGTTCTCTGGGCCCTTGTTGTCTCAATCACATAGAGTTGAAGAACTCTTAGAGCGGCATGAGCACCAAATCCGTCAAGCAGTCCGCAGGTCTTGGTTTCAAAGAGGTAGGACTAAACTTCCATATAAAAGTTATAAATTTTCTGTATGTTATCACATGCACTAGCCTCTGGCTTTTAAGTCCACCTTGTTCCTTCTGGTCCTCAGCCCTACAGTTTTACTGCCTACATTTTATCCTAAAGTGAATTGAGCTGCCAACATTGGGTCCTTGATATCAGTGTGTATCATGTGCACACCATATTTCTGGATGATGGCCCTTGAGCACGCTACTGTAGTGCTAACCCTATGAGCTTGTAATCTCTGTGTGCTCTAAGGATGCCACTTTACAATATAGGTTGGGCATGTTGTAAATGTGGGCCATAGGGTGCATAATCCCTTGGGCACCTGGGGTTGGCATTACAATAATCAATATATAGCAATTGATGTTGAGATTCAAGAACCTACCATCCATTATTTGGTGTTGTTTTCTCAGTTTTTTCTCTAGTGAAGCCAAAAGGCTTAATATGCAAAACCTCTTTTGTTTTGTTGAACATTAGTAGTTTTTTTTTTTTCCAGAAAAATCCACCTTTCTTTTTTATAACAGTTCTATAACATTAACCAGTCTCTGGGACTTGCAGATCATTAAGTTGTTCTGTTCACTTTGGATGGATTCACTTACATTAGGCTTTGATGTTTAGCATGATCAACTTCATTTACAAATCTAATTTTGTCTATGCAAATTTTGGGTGCTTATGCTAATGAGTTTCCAATGGCAGGGAAAAAATATGGAAAATAGTTGCGAGGTATGGTTCCAAGCATTTCATGGGAAGCCATTGGCTGACAACAAGATAATTTTAAACAAGGAAAAAAGAATGACAAGACCATAATGCCTCCGGTTTAACTGGGCAAAGAAGACATTGACAAGGAGCTCTATAGTTCAGTTTGGGGAGATCCAATGAAACAGATGAGGGGTGCCCAAATGCAGTGGAGGTAACCATGTTCAAATTCATGGCTTTAAAAGTAGAGGATGAGGTAGTGGAAGAAAGCAACATATCTTGGTCAATGCCAATTTTCTATTTTGTTTTCTGGAGGATTAGGTTGAGCTTATACTTGGAATGTGAGGGTTTTGGAAAGTGTAAGCCTCTGCAAGCTAGCGTCACACACATTGTATAGTTTTAAGGGTTAGTTCAATCCAATCCCATGAAAATAACAATAGAATGTTGTGTATATACCAATGAGGATGATTCAAAAGCTCAAAATTATCAATGTTTCAGAATCCCTGTTTTGTCATTTATCCACCCCCCCCCCGGCGCCGAATTAAGCATTCTCTGCTTTTCAAATTATTCTTCAAATCTCCAATTTGGCACCTGAATCTCTTAGACAAATGCATACTACTACCCTCATGGATTATGACATCCATAACCCATAAATTCATTTTCCTGACAGAAGGCTAAATTCATTGCAGAGAGAGGATAATTGAATAGCCAGGAACATCATCCTTCTAAATGGATTCTGTTTAGTTCCATCTTTTTAGCGGACGCCAATGCTTCTCTAACAGCCCATGCTTCAGCTACAAAGGTCCCCTGAGAACCGATAAAACCTGCTCTAGCTTCTGTGGAAAGGCAGCGGTAATTTCTTTGCTCTCTCTGCTACACTAATCCCTTGCTACTATTCCAAAACTAGCATGCCTGAGGGATCCTGTAGCAGCTCCGTCCAATTTACACTTTATATACCCAGATTGAGGAAAGGACAGCCTAAATAAACTTCTCGTCGAAATTCTGCCTCCTCGATGAAGAATTCCAGCCAGACTCTTCAGCTTTGATAGCACCTTCAAGCAATGCCAGAGCTCAATGCAACAAACATTGAGGGAAAAAAATATATTATTTGCATTAAAATTGAATTCATTTCAATAAACCACATGATATATGAGCAGACAATGGACTCTTATCATGTTCAAAAAATGGTGCGACGCCCAATTCCACAACTCTTCTAAACGTTCTTCTGAACTACTAAATTCAGAAAAAGTCCAGCTGGTTATTAGCCCATAAAAGTGCAGCTTCTTCTCCACCATCTCCTCCACATCAACTCTCAAGACAAGTGAAGAGTTATGACTCTTGCAAGAGGGCACAAAAAAAGAACAGTTTTTTTTTTTTTTTTTTTTTTTTTTTTTTTTTTAAAACTGAGCTCCATAGAATCCACAACTCGAATCAAAGGCTAACTGATTTTTATTTTATTTTTTTGTACAGTAAAGATCGATCATGTTTAGCTCGCCACTCCTTCCTCCCAATGTGGAATGTGTTTGGCATGCACTCTTGTTCTTGGATCATGGGATGCATTTGATATGCATTATTGTAATGTATTGCAAGTCAATAATACATTCTAAGATGACAAAAACAGTATTTGGTAAGCATTCTTGGTCTTAGATCATGGAATGCATTTGAAAACACAGCCCATTCTGAAACACATTCTTAAACTCATTTTGTATTATGAGCCCAGAATAGAAGTACCTCGCTCTTTACCCCATTCTCATTCTCTGTTAGGAACTTAGGAATACATTTTTTATTCTGAGAATGCATTTCCAAGAATATATTCTAAGACTTCAAACCAAACAAAACCTAAGTTTCCACATTCACTTCTATTTTGAAGAATACACTTTAATATCCAGACACATGGTGGGCTATACAGTTGAGATGGTTCATGAAATTTGACATATAGGCAATGGATAATCCACCCTCTACAATCCACACGATGGGCATAGGCAACTAACACAATTGGCAAATCAACCGGTCCACATTGCAGACACAGGCAATAGTGTAGGTACAGATTTCTTCTCCTCTTACTGTGCGGACGATATTTTTCCATTTAATACATCAAACGACTAAAAGCTTCGATTGATTCAACATAATTTTTCATTGAGATTTAGTTTGGTTGCAAGGGAAATTAATGGGAAGGAAAATAAAATTTCAAACCTAAAAAAGAGACTTTTGTATCTAATACAACATGATCGTTTAAACTACCTAAATTTCTTATCATATTTAGTTTTTTTTAGTAAAATGGAAATTAATAACTAAATATGGAATGATTTGAAGTTAGTAAGATAATCATGTGATAACATGTGATATAATGATTATAAAAGTTTCGTTTTTAAGTTTACAAATTTCACTTCCAACCCTTTAATTCTCTTTGCAACCAATCAGAGCCTAAGGAAGTGCGGTAAAAACAAGAAGAATAGGACTACGACCTTAGAAACAACTTAACTGATAATTTAATACAGAAATTTAAGTACCAAAATGTAAAAAAAAAAAATGGTTTCTATTTATACTTTAGATTATATACTACGATTCAAACCCAAGTCCTTGGAATTACACAAGACTTAACATGCTCGCAACTGTCACTATGCCATGGGTGGTTCCCTTGTTTGTAGTAGTTCAAATGTTCTCTTCGTTACTATATCCCAAGGTCGCCCATATGTCAATTTTCAGTCCTATAGAATAGGAAAAGTAACATATCAAAGCATTGAAAAATCCAATGAAAAAAATAAAATTGACTTTTCACGTTCCATCCTTCAGCTCTTTGCCTACTTATTAAAAAATAGGAAAAATTAGAGGTACCTCCGCTGTAGTTTTCCCGAAACCCATATACACTCCAAACCCTTGAGACAATTACAACCGCACCCCTTTTTTAGATAATGCTAAACTTAAAACTAAATGGACAAATATACCCTAAACACCCTACAAGAGATCCACTCCAACAATCCGCCCTACAACCCCGCTGACGGAGCAATCGAAGTAGTTCCCACTACCAAACCCCTCCAAGGAATAGTCGACTAAAAACCTGAAACCCAGATACACTCAAACCCTTGAGAAAATTACAATTGTACCCATGGTGCTAAACTTAAAACTAAATGGACAAATATACCCTATACACCTATAAGAGATCGACTCCAGCAATCCGCCTTAGAACCCCGCCGACGGAGCAATCGAAGTAGTTCCCACTACCAAACCCCTCGAAGGAATAGTCGACTAAAAATCTGAAACTGTCGGCACTTGGTTCCAAAGCAGCAGAGAGGACGAGCTTCTTCAGTTTTTCCACGACGAATTTCGATCCGTTCACACCCGAGTCTACGCCCATTCCTCGTTTCCGTTGAAGTTGCTGAAATCTCTTTTCGGGCCCCATTGCTTGAGCGCACTAAGTTTCGTTGTAACTCTTCCGTTGTTATTGGTTTTGATTTCTGTTGGTTTCTATTTTTATTGGAATCGTTACTTTGGGAGTGAATATTGTTGCTCTGCTGTGTGTGTTTCTCTCTGATTCATGATTCACGGTTCACAACTTCTCTTATCTCCTATTCCTTCATTCTAAAACCCTATATTGCATTGACGGGATTGTGTGCTGATTTGGTTCATTTTATTTTTTGGTGAAAATAAGATTTTCAAGTTCGTCGCCAAAAGTAATCCAGTTGGAGAAATTGCAAGTAAACTCAGCCCCCAGAAGGAACTGCACCAACCCTAGAATCAAGATCTCAATACCGTTGGGTCACCCATCGCCGTAACCCATACAGAACCCAATGGTAGGCTGACCGCGCCAACCCCTCCTCCATAGGCGAGACCCGTCCTGCAAATTTCACAATACTATCCCCCTGACACCACATCTCACCGAGCTCCATCCTCTACCATACCCTCGACCCCACCTGTAGCTCCAAACAGACCTCCTACTGATAAGCCAGAAACCTATCGCCGGTGGCAAGTGACCACCGCCAAACAGCATACCGCGAATGAAATTAGAAATAACATTTCTTTTCAACACTAGATAATTAGTAATGAGGGTAAAATATTCCGTTTACTATAAAATTTTGGGCGTATTAGTATTAATAGTTAAACCTTGTCTTTGCATCATCAATTAACGGAAAATGACTAACGGATTAGGTATTTTTGTAAAGGGAAAAATATAGTTATCTCCCATTGGTTTGACTGAAGTTCAAATGCCCCCAAATGTCTTAAACAATTATAAATTCTTCCCCTACAACAACTATTAAATTATAATAAAATCCATCCTTTTAGGTATATTTTGTTAAACGTTCACAGTTTATGGTTAATATTTCTGTAATGATCAAAGTAACACTATTCAAAGATGAAGCACTTGACTTACCCTCATAGAAAAAAGATCTAATTCGCCCTCAGTCACTGTAACCTCAGTCCAAGCCAAACCTTTGACGAAGCCCTCATTGCTACAAGCTCGACTTCGACGAAGCCCTCATCACTGCAAGCTTAAGCTTCGACTTCGACCAAGCCCTTGTTGCTGCAAGCTTCGACTTCGACGAAGCCCTCGCAAGTAAACCACTTCATCTTCCCAAATGCACCCTATCTTTATCTACCTGCTGAATCCGCCATTTGTTGGTTATACCCCAACAGCCACATCCATCGGTTCATATATATATATATATATATATATATATATATATATATATATATATATATATATATATATCTTTCACTCTCGCAGTCATTGTAGGGGAGGTATTCGTAATTATTTGAAACGTTTGAGAGCATTTGTACTTCAAGCAAACCTGCGTTTAAGTGATGTCTTTGTAATTGTTTAAAACGTTTGGGGTGTACTTGGATTGCCGACAAACTACAGAAAAAGTACCAATAAATTTTCCTAAGAAAAAAAAAATAGATGGATGAAAATACAAGGGCAACTGATAAGAGAAGATATATGATTACATTTGAATACAAAAATGATATATGATCAATCTACATCATTCCTCCAATATCCAATTGTTCGAATTTTCACATCAAATTTCTACATGAAATAATAAGATACACAACCTACAATATCCCCAAGGTCAAGACAAATATAGAAATTTTTTCCAAAATAAAAAAATAAAAAAATAGAAGAGGGAGTACTTAAAAATCAGTTGGTCTATGCATTCAAGCCTTAAGCTGGTTACATAGGCTGATAGCGGCAGACCCATTTTGCCGGGTTGAACTAAGGGTGTCAATGAGTCGGTTTAGTTCGGTTTCAGTCTGGGTTGAAAGGGTATTGAGTTTTACAAGTCCAGCCCAAAACATGTCCATTGAGGGTTCGGGCTAGGGTGGGTTGTGCCAGACATAATAACTAATGGGCCGGTCCGGTGTCGGGTTGTTATAGGGTTGGGACTTATTAGGCTGATTTCGGGCCGACTCAGTCCAGGCTGCCTTCGCATATAGCCATTTTTGTATGACAATAAATTTTTTATAGCATTTTTTGTTCATATTTAATACAATTGTAAATGGTTGAGTTTTGATTGTTCTTAGGGGCATTCGAGCATGGATAATGGATTTCATATTTGCATTTATCTAGTCAAAATCATTAGGTCCTTGGTCAATTGGTTATTATTTGAGCAGCAAAAAGAATTGGTTTGGGATGGCTCGGGCTTCTTAACGGGCCCCGCCGGTGTTCGGGTTGGGTATTATCGGTTTGTACTAGTTCAGGCTTCTTAATAGGCCGGTCCGGTTCAGTTTCGCTCTAAGCCAAAACGGTGTTGGGCTTTACAAGTCCAGACCGAAACCTGCCCATTAAGGATTCAATCCTGGCTGGATTCGGATTATATCAGGCTGGCTCGGTCCATGCAACGGGGCCAGGCCCAGAATTGATACCCTTAAGTTGAACATGGTCAAAGTATAAAAATAAAATAAAAACTGGTTCAAGTGATCAATATAGAGTCGGGGGCCATATTGATCCGATCCTAATTTGGATCGGTTGGTATTAGTCCGGATCGATCCGTATTTCACCTTTTTGGATAAGTCCAAAAATTGTTTTTATAAGAAATTTTTTTTTTTTTTTATCGTAAATGGTTAACATGGGCAATTGATTTCCTTTGATGGTTGACATGTATCACAAAAGAATAAAATATATATATATATATATATATATATATATGTGCAAAAGCATATGGGATTGTTCGATCTGACTGTGGACCCAATACAAGAAATCGGCCTGGAATCGGGAATCGGGTATGAATTACTTCAATCATGGTGTTGAAGGACCACCAATCCAAGAATAAGTGGGTGCCTGAAAGATATGTTGGATTTATGACATTCGATGTATATCTATCAAACCCAACTTGATTTAACAAAAAAAAACCAATTTGATTGGATTAAATTAATAAATTATTTTTTATTATATGCTTATCATAATTGTTTGTGCAATTGCTAAAAAAATACTGTTATTCCTTCACAACTATGGACAAACTTGGACATTATGTTCTATGGTTGCTGCGTTGCCTATTGTAAAAATAGGAGACAAAATCATAAGGGAGAAAAAAAAAATCTTTTTGTTCTTCAAACAAGAGTTTTGACCATGGGTGTTCTTTGTGGATTGAGACCTTGTGCTGTATTCCTTTGGAGGAACACGTCATTTGTGTGTTCTAGGTAACACTAAACCTTACTTGTAATTTTTGCTTAGTTGATTCGAATACCCTATTACATATTTTGATTGATCCTATCAAAAAATATTATTTTTATGAAAAATTTCCACCGTAAAGAAAGTGAGACAATTTCAATCATTGGATGTATAGGGAATAGGTCTTTTTTTTGCTAACAATGGGTATTCAGACCTTCGGCCTGACTAATCCACAGGCCCATACTGACCCCACAACAGCATGAACCAGGTCATTCCAGAATTAAATAAGAACCATTTCCTTTGCACCCATAGCAGGAAAGAAAGAGCACTTAACATCCCCGTGTGAATGGCTCCAAGGCAGTAAGAGGAGTTGAACTCAATACCTTCCGTTTCCTGAGGTGTAGGCTCTCTACCGCCTCAACTACCCCCTTGGGGTTGATGTATAGGGAATAGGTCAATCATCTCTTGTGCATCATATACCTTCTTGGTGATCCTGGAATTTTAATGCATTCCATACCTTCTTTAGTAATCCTGAAGTATTTCAACGATTTACTTATCCATGTGGCCCAATTCAGCAACGAAACTTGAGCTTGATAGGTCGGGTTAAACAGAGAGAGAGGGGGTTGTTGCTGGATTCGGATCCTCTGTAGTGAGGCTACCTCAATAATGAGGATCCCACCCACTCAAAGTGGATCGACATATATTCCAATACACTGAGAGTGTGCATAGAGATACATGCCAATCCACTTTGAGTGGCTAGGATCCTCACTACAGAGGTGGCCTCACTATAGAGGATCTTTTTCCAGTTGTTGCTTGTTGGGGCAGTCGTATCACACTGTCGTTGTGCTGGTTTGCATAAGAGGTCAAATGGTTGGCTCTTTCACGCCACATCTGTGGTCATATGATTTAGGGTTTAGGATTTAGTCCAAGGTATAGTGGTGGGTCATGACTCATGACCCTAAAATAACAAAACCAGAGAAAAGATGAAAACAGAGAGAGAGAGAGAGAGAGAGAGAGAGAGAGAGAGAGAGAGAGATTATATAGTGAAGTTATGAACATCATTAAATACTCTTGCAAGAAAATAAACTCCCATCATATGGTAGGGTTCTTTCCTCAAATCAACCTTTCCCAATCATATGAATGATTTATATTAATTGTTGGGAATCAAATAGTAAATTAAATAAAGCAGTACAAATAGATGTTAATAATAATAATCAGAAGTAAACAACTCATCTCTTCAGTTCAACAAAGATTTCTCTTTTCTTTTCTTTTCTTTCCTTTCTCCTTCACCATCACATTTGTTTTTTTTTTTTTTTTCTTTATTAAATATCATCCCAATTCAAGTAGTTAGGCTGGAAGTGCAAGTGTTGGTGGACTTTCTTCACTTGTCCACCAACACTGCCTTCTGGCTTCTAATGCGAGGACTGATATCTCTCGCTCTCCAAAATCAATCATCATCAACTGTCATAAGTGTGGGTATCTGACCATGATTTACGAAATCAATTTTGTCCAATCTCACACAGCACAGGACTTGCTCCGGCAGTTCTTCTGGCTTCTGGGCCTGTCAGTGTCATTATGTTAGTTTTAACAATGCTCAGAAAACCCCATTTAAAAAGTTTGTTTGACTTGGATTAAGGACAAACTAAATGGAAGACGGCTTCTTTCAAACTGAGACTATATAATTGCAAAAAAAATGAAAAGAGTAAGCAATAGGGGAAAGCTCAAAAGAATGAACAAGGAAAAAAGAAACAATTCTGAAAATAACTTGAAACTCATCCAAGCCACCTTACTTTGGCAGACATGGAGTATAAGCCAAAAATAATATAAGGAAGAGGGTTTTTCAAAATGCCAGCGTGGAGAGAATCTCCTACGCCACATTAATGGGGCACAAAAAACGGTATCGCTAATAGGTAGGAGGCCGATGTGGTGAGGAAGGAGAGAGACTGTCAGAATGTAAGGCATGGGAATGGATCCCCACACTCACATTGAGTGTGGAAATCCTTTTCCCTAAATATACTAATATCAAATCAGCTTAAATTGTGAATCAAGTACTTAAATCCAAGCTCAAGTTGCTCAATAATGGACAAACTTCACAAAGTAGAACCTGTACCTGAATAGTTAAACCAAGGTCAAGTATCCCATGCTTCACACGGTCTCTAAATGATTCAAGTCCCTTCCTTGATATGTAGCTGAAGCGATGTATGTCCAGGTCTATCTCAAAGTAATTGGAGCCCTGCATGAATGATAGTAGTTTCAGGATTAATTTTATTAGTTAACACAAATAAAAACATCAGTGACAAGATCACATAATTAGGAAATACTCAAAATCCCCCTGATGCAGTCCAAGGAGAGCTGATGCAGGCCAGGAAAAGGGGTCGACAACAACACTCAATTGGACCCAACACTCAATCACTCCAATGCTGGTTAAGCCAGTCCAGCCAGATCAAGTAGTACCGCCAGCCAGATTGTTAGTTAGAGTCAGCAGCAGTAGAGCAGTAGCTCTATTTAATTGTTAGTCTTATTTTTTTCTTAAAATATAGGCTAGTTAGTTTAGGAGTCTTAGTTACTTGGAAACTAAGAATTTCCTAATATTTAGTTCCTAAAAGTAGTAGGAAACTTTCCTATTTTTCAGTTTTGGAAACTTTCCTATTTCTTTGTTTTAGAAACTTCCGGAGGTTTAGTTTCTCTAAGTTTAGTTTCTTTCCTATTTTAGTTTGTATCTTTCAAATCTATAAATAAAAGAGTATTAGGCTGGCGGCAGCTAGTAGAGATTTTCCAGAAAAAAGATTAAGGTTTATTTCTGGTTGAGTCTCTCAAGGTTGTTAGACTCAACCAAATTGTGTTTCTTCCTCTTGAGTTTTATTCTTGTTTTGTTCACAATCACTCCATATTGCTGGCGACATTGAATTCCTGCAGAGCATACCAAAGCTTGCTGATTTTGTTACAATTTTTTTCATTAAAAATAATTGAAGCTTCACAAGGGCTGGGCGGTACCCTGTGCAGCACTCTTGCGACATCAGTAGTGAATTCCATACTTTCTTGATCGATCTCAGATTTATACTAGTGTTCACAATTGAGGTTAGGAAGATATCCTATCAATTTCAAGCTTGTTCAACGGCTAGATTCTAAGATAAGTGATTTTTCTTCAGTTTACTAAATCTGCCTATAAAGAATACTCAGCCCCTCTCCCACCCCAAAGGATGGGTCACAAACTCTTCTTTGTTAACAAAAATCATACTATATATCAATTAAACAAGTACCACCAAGTTCCTCATTTTTCAAAACACACACATGAGAATTTGCATATTTTATGAGCTAGAGATTGAGGAATGGAAGTAAACCATGTATCATCCACCCTAATCCATGTGTCATCCAACCTAATCTAATCATAAAAAGGGCCATTACCCAATGCTGATCCTGTCTATGCAGGGTCCTGGGAGGGGTAGGTTGGAGACAGTCTGAACCCTTGGCAATATTTGCACAAGATGGTTGTAATCAAAACCCCTGGGAATTTGCCCTGGCAGACCAAACCTTTTATACCATTGCTCCAAGCCATGGCCCGGCCACCCTAATCTCATTATCAATTTCTTTTATTCAGTTATATTTTGGTTTCATCTAATACATTTATCATCTTGATATTAGCATGAGGAAGGAAAAAGGTTTTATTACTTACTCTGTAGAAATTGTGTTGAGGACGTGACAGCACTGGCTTTTCATTGTAAGCATGTAAGAGCTTCTTCTCAGCAGAACTCAATTGAAGATCCTCGGGGTTAACCACACCAGCCATGATTTTTAGTCTTTCTCTAAAAGGAACTGTGGATTCCTTTGTATACCCTTTAACCTTTTCCATTTCATCCTCAACAAATCTCTGTAGCAAAAAACATATTATCAATCAAATGGAAACAATAAGAAATAAAATGAGATGATATACAATAAAACAAAGCAGTAAGGGCATCCAAGAAGGATAAATGTTGGAAGAAACTCCAGATAGACACTAATAGTTCAAAACTCCATTCAACTAGAAAGTTCTGATAACAGCTAATAACTCAAGCCAAACAAATGCATTTGCAGGCAATTTTCCATATAATTTAAACTAAGTTTCTTTCTGAGTTAGCCAGCTTGATTTGAACAGTAGAAAGCACAATTGCCAATAGAGAAAACTGTGAGGGATGAAGAAGTTACCTTGATGCAATCCTGAAAATGAGGTGATATCTCTTTGTCAAAATTCTCGGAAATTTTGAAATATAATACAAGGCTCATCCCTTCCCCATCACTATCGCCAAGAAACATGGCAGTAGGATAAGTAGGTAGCTGTCACAAAAAACAGGAAAAATGATATGAAACACTCCTGATGTAGGACATTCCAAGTATCTTGAATCTGCAGTTAGATGGCAACCACCTCAAAACAGATAGGGTAGGATGACTGAAAATGATGAAAAGATACTTGAATATTAACGATGAGGACAGATAGAATTGGATGACAGAACCTATTGAATGACAATTAAAAGATACCTGAATATTAATGATGAGGAGTGGCGGTACTTTCTCATGTGTTTTCACCGAGGGGAGCTCAAGATGTTGGGCAATGTGACGTATCTTTCTTGGGCATACAAATAAATCAACACCAATAGGGGTATAAGGACTACGGTTAGGAGCTGGGGATTTCTGCTTATCTCTGCATCACAAAATGTTAGGTTCAGGAGGGCATGTCCTTTTGCAAGTAGGGAATCATAATCAAACAGAACCACCAGTACTTAATTGCCAGTGTCTGGATGCTTGAGATGTGGATAAATGAAGCATATCAAATAACGTACTTGAAAAAGTTTTCTCCACGAAGCTTAAAGACAGCAGGTGAGACAGCAGACCAACATCCTGGAGTTGGCTTCTCTCCCGTTGAACAGGGAATCAGAAGTCCAGTTCTGGGACGATATAAGAATTTTTTTGAAGAACCTGCGAATAACAAATGCTTTCTAAAAATGATTAAAAAAATCAAAATGATATACCTTGAACTCTTAAAATCAGAGAAGATCAAACTTAAACTCATAGCAGTTCCAACCAAAAAAGAGTTCCAGAAATTGGTTTCTCATTTTCTTTTCTTCTTTTATATCATACTTACATTTCTTATATTTTTATGAATAGACGAGTAGCTATGGCACTTATTAGAACTAGATAGGACTTACGAAATTCAGTCATTTCATCTCCAGCATAGGCCTTCTTCTTGAAAGAAAGCCTGACAACTGTTGACTTCTTCCTTTGAGATTGTGGACCTGGACTAGATGGAGGTTGATTCTTGTCATTGAAACTGACAGTATGAGCCAGCCGAGGTAAACAAGACTTCAAGGTGCTTTCTTGTGTTTTTTCTTCAGAATCTAGTTTATCCTCCTCTAGACAAGCAAGACTTCCATAAGGACCATCTAGTAATTTTTTCCTCTTTGTATAGACACCATTGGCCTTCCCCAAGTAAGAAAGCTCATAACCTTGAGTGCTTGCAACTGCAAATCCATCTGCTTCATTGTAATCCTCTTTGTTGACAGTTTTACCTCCATCTATTTTCAGGTAACTTTCATAAAATCCCTCATATTTACACCCAGTATCAACATAGCATGATGCAGCCTCATACTGAAGCACTTGGGCATTTGAGATGTTCCCAACCGCATTTCCCACAGAAGGGAAACAGTCTGCAGAGAAGAAAAAAAGGAGAAAAACAAAAACAAAAAACAAAAAAAAACACACAATTTGTTATAGCACTAGAAGTTAGTTTAGTATCCGTTGCATGGTGGATAGCAATGTCACAGGGTTTACCCATAAGGGCTGAATACACATTCATAGGATCCTAGCAGTGAAAGCCTCACAACAAATATGATATCCAAAGCTGGGGACACCAATGTAAAGGAGTAAACTGTAGCCCTGGTATGGCCCTCATCAGGTTATATCATTTTTGAAAATCTGTGAAGGCATGCCCTTGTCACCTTCATAAAATCAGTAAAGCCCCATGCATGTTTCATGAGGCAGGGGGTGTTAGGATTAAGCAATATTGTGAGAAGGTTGATTACGGAATTGGCAAAGCCAGCCTGTTGCCAATCCAACCACGCCAGATATATTTGCCTTTCATGAACCAATCAGCATATTTTCTAGAAGTTTAGCACATGCAGAATATAGTGTGAATAAGCTAATATGATCATCCAATGGAGTTATTATTAGCTCATTAGGTATCCAAGGAGGAGCTTCGAGAGTGCATGAGTCTCTCTTCTACACCACAGCGACAGTTTTGAAATAAGTGGATGATCCTAATAGTCTCTTGGGACAGGTATCTAGGATTTTCTTCAGGTAAACTTGATGAGGAGAACCAAAACATCCAAAAAAAATTGATAAGGAGAAAAAAGAGAATAACTTGCTTACCTCCATGCACACTAATGAAGTCATCATCAGAGTCTGATTCGATAATACTGACAGAATCATACCACGCCTCTTCTTGGCATATTACTGCAAACAGTTTGACTCCTAAAATGAGTCCTCAAGTCATCTAGACAAAGGCACCAGTTTGAGCTGGGAGAAGAAGATAAAGCCCCCTGGCACAAGTTATAAAACTAGAAGCATTGCCATGAAAATTTATCTACATTTAGAATGTGGAGACAAATGGTATGAAGTTTATATTCATTATCAGTAGGCACTAAAGATATAGATATGAACACAAGGAGCAGACACACAAATCTTCATTTTCTGAGAGCAGAATGGATTGGATAAAGGTGTGCCATCCAATAATCTTAAAGCAGCACAATTTAATCACCTATAGAAATATAAATAGCCCAACGAAATATGAGAGAAAAACATTTTTCAAATCATAGACAAGTCAGATTCACAAAAAGATGAGAAAAATACCATTTCCATCAATTTGACTGTGATGCCACTGCAACTGGGTACGATGGAATGTCAAATTGGAAACCTCAGATCTCCTGCATGTGGTTGCTGCACCCTTGTCAAAATCCAAATGAACAAATTCACTAACAGAAAAATCTGTTAGACGATTTCCTGCATCACTAAGCCTTTTCTTGGGTGCATCAGGGACAGAAGCAGAAATCTTTCCACGGCATTTGCTGGATCTATGAGAGTGCTTCCTCCGGGATCTAATTCTTTTCCCTGGTGCTGACACACAACCACCCATTATGATTACTTAGTTCCAATAACAAGTGATATTGTCTCCATGAGATGACAAACTCTCTAAAAGATCTGCAACAGAACAAATAACATAAGAAATGAAGGGACCCACCGTGTATTAGCACGAGATAATTAGATAAAATAATATCAGAATGAATTTGTGTAAATGCCAAAATACATGAAACCCAAAATGTTTTAGGAAGGTAATTGCAGCAATCGAGCTATAAGTTAATTCAGCAAAGAGAAAAAAAAGAAAGAAAAAAAAAAGACTAGACAATTCAGTAGTTCAATACATAACGGTAGCCACCGACTAAGTTGTGCTAACATCTGTAAACCAAATAGCAGATCAAGTTGTGGAAATGATATAGAGATTGGAATTAGGACTATCACTAAGCTTGCTCCCAGAATACCAAAGTATTATTATTTTTTCCCCTGTGGAACCAGGTGGGAGGGGGAGCTTAGAATATCACAAAATCCAATTTAAAGCATTTGTCGGACCATATATCAATTCTTGTAATCAGCCAGAAGAATGTGTAACAGATCAGATGATCAGAGTCTTAGAAATTTCTGGTTGAGTTAACTTCCAAACTAATTTATCATCCAGGTAGGATCCCTCAAGGAGCAAGTCCCCATCCATTCCGTTTGCACCACATATGTGCTGATGTGCTTTTTACAGCCAGTGACAACCATTATTTTCTCAAACTGTAGACTAAGGCAGGCATAAGATCAGAGTCCTCACTAGATCAGAAGAATTTCTAACGGTTTCTAGAAAGATATTCAATCAACAAATTTGAGAGTCAGGAAATTATGACTAACAAATCTAAACCATACTTGAAAGGTTTTCCAACTCAACAGACACCATTTGATCGATGGTTGTATATAAGCAGACAAGTGAAAATAACATTCGATTTGGCATGATGAATCATTAAGTTCATCATTGTTACAGGCGCCATAACATTACATTCATTGCACATTATGTATACTGGAAAAGAAATTTTTCTTCTCTCACTTAAACCATGGTTTTGAATGTATTTTTGAAACCTTAAAATCTACCCCTAATTATCAAACCAACAAATGTATACAAAGAAAACTTTCCAATATTCTTGCACTTTGAAGCAATGGGGTATTCCTCAACGGATACATCATTCAGATTTCCCCATAAGGAAGCCCGTGTATGAAAAATATTGGGTGTCTGTGAGATAGAGAGAGAGAGGTTCATGAGTTGGCAAAAGACTGAGGAAAGGGAACCCTGAGGGGCTACGCTTGAGGGTCAGTTGCACAAGAAGAGTGGCTTATTGAGGCAGAGAACAAACCAGAAGGAAGCGGATCTCAACAAGGATGATAACGAACTCCCCTTGAAATTCAACACTACCCACCCCCAACTTAAGGCCTTGTACAAGAACGAAGAAATCCTTTTAGATCAAGCATAATTTAACAAGAAAACAAACCAGGTGCGTTAGAGCCATCATGTGTAGAAGTCTTCGAAATCAATTAATCATCGTACAACCACCTGAGTCATAAAAAAAAATCTCAAGCTAAGACAGTATAGCCAGATGAAAGAAGACAACAAAATTTAAGATTGGAATTTGAAAATTTTATCGTGGTCAATGAGATAATGCCAGAAAAGAGTCGACAATTCAGAATAAATTCCAAGCGTCCGTGACTCACTATTCACTCCTGCAATGTTATTTAGGGAGAACTCTAGGATCCTTGGATAAAATGTCTGGAGGGGGAACTCCTAAATCGTTGACCAGCATTTCAACCTGCAGGTAAGGAAAAGAATAATTAAGGTCCAGAGATTGTATATAAGAAAAAATTTATCGGAAGAAGAAGCAGAAAAAGAAATAAAGTCCAAGCAAATGCTCAAGGTCTGATCTTAAGAAATTTAAAAGGAAGGAAAAAAAATATAACATTTCTGACTCAACTGTAACTCAATTCTTGCAAATGGAAACTCGGTTAAACGAATAGAATAAAATCACGGTTTCATTGAACAAAGAACATGAGAACATAAGAAAACAAAACAGATAAAAAAGCAACCGATCAGGGGATTAGACAAATACACCAAATAGTACGGACGCAATGTGGATATAAAAATGCAACTTCAAATCAATAAGAACAATAAATTTCCAAGTAAAACGAACAAAAAAACTTTGCATCTTCCAAGGATGATCGTAGCGGATCAAACAGAGTGAAAGAGAGAAGTAAACCTGAATAGAGAGATGCAGAGAATTTCAGCATTGACGACGAGGAAGAAGCCGTTGTTGCAGAAGAGATCGTTAAGAAATATTTATCTCCGACCTTCTGCAACAACAACAATAGGGGTGAGGAAGGAAGCAACAACGACAACAACAGAAGGAATCAACGCCAACTATAATAACAACGACCAACCAAAGTACAGAACAGAGAGACCGTCGACGTCCATTTCTGCCTTCTAAAAACCACCTTTCTCTCTCTTCTTTTCTTTTCCTTGCCTTTTCCCACCGATATTTCCTGAGCGTCGGCGAATCCCTCTTTCCCAACCTCCCCTCTCTCTTTTCCACGTGTCATTTGTATGAAAATAAAAATATCCACCACGCCAGAGTGGAGAGGAATCCCGACCCTCTCTGCCATCAAATATCAAATATTGGGACAAAATCCAAATTTCGATTTGCATCTATATCGGTTCAAGGGTCGTTTAGAGGGGATTGAAATTGTCTCCCGCGAGGAGATGCCGCTGCGGCCAGTAGACACGTGGGCATCGGCTGAATTCGAGTCGTCCAATCAGAATCTGAGGTGAGAGATGGAGAGAGGGTTCGGATTCTGATTGGACGGCTCAGATTCAGCCATTGCCCACATATCAGGCATTGGCTAGCTGCAGCCGGGTCTCCTCGTAGGAGACGATTTGGATCCCGTTTAGAGATTCGTATCATGTCAGGGGTATCCCGAATAGGGATTCAAGTAATCCGAATCATAATCTATTCAACCCAAATAGATGAAGAAAAAAGAATCTTGTAAGACAACTAAGAGATATGGATTGAGAACAAATCATATCCAAAAATAGAGAAAGGTTAGAGATAAATATGAATTTGATTCGCATCCATATCTATTTTGTGGTGTCTGAATCCAGGCAGGGGGTATCTGAATTAGATCACAATTAGATCTGTATCCAATTCGTTTACATCTAGATCATGACACTTTCCTCTCACAAAATGTAGGATCCACATTCTTTCTTCCAAGAGAATCTGGAGAAGAGGTGGCGCCCCATTGAATGGATGACACCTGAGTCCGAACCCTCCATCCGAATCGACACCCCCTGTCGACTCAGCTTGTCGGCCCTGATGAATCCGAACTCTAGGTGTCGTCCATCCATATGGGGCACCACCTCTCCTCCAGATTCTCTTGAAGGTGAAAGAGGATTTGAATCCCAAAATGTGTGCCTCAGCTCTCTTATATTAAACAGTGGGACCACGTTACTTATTTTTCACAGGTTTTTGTGTAAGATACATGTGGACAAATTGATACCCTTGGGGCCTTGGCAAGCTATAAATTGCCATACAATAGTCACATCAACATATATTATTGTACAATACTTATAAGTAGAAAAAGATCTCTCATGTCGTCTAATTTGTCAATCGTTCATCAGACAAGCAGGCAAAGGCGAGCAACAAGACACAATCAGGTCCATGATAAATTTTGATCATGTCAACATCTTTGGTACTAAGTTTCGAGACAAAATGATAATATTTAACAATAAGTAAATAATGGGTAAAGGTTTTCTGTCTGACTATGTGGCTCTTGCATGAGAAGCCAATGGAAATGTAGGTGCATCCAAATAGGGGTTAGGATGGTCATTTTGCCCTACATATGCCTGGGAACAAGAACACACTATCGGACAGAAATTTTGTTCTCAACACTGAATTTTCTATCCATAAGCTATTAATAATTAGTAATCAGTAGATTTCTCTTCATAAAGGGGTAGACTTATTGATAACAGGGTGACACCTGGCCTCAATGTTCCGGCAAAAACTCTCCCACCCCGTTCTTGGAAATACCAAAATTAATCTATGTATATTGTGATTTCCATAATAACCCAATGAGAATGTGTTTACAGAACTAGTGTCTGCATTGTATTGAGACCAACAGGTGTTGTATAGACTTATATGGACCTTTTTATAAGGGGAGCATGGAGGGTGAAGGACAATAGACCTCTAGGCTCAGTTTGGTTGCAAGGAAAATTGAAGTGAAGGAAATTAAGTGAAATTTTTAAATTTAAAAAGAAATTTTTATAGTTGCAAATTGTAATACAACATGAATATTGTATAAACTACTTAAATTTCTTAACATATTTAGTAATGATATTTATAAGATGTAAAATTTATTTTATATTTTAATGCAAGGGATTTGGATGCAAAATGAAGTGTAAGTTAATAAATAAATATGGAATGATTTGAAGTCAGTTACGTTACAATGTGATAGGATCTGTTGTGATAATCATGACAAAAATTTCTTTTTAAAGTTTAGAATTTTCGTTTTCCTTTCCTTCAGTTCTCCTTGTAACAAGGAAAGGAGTTGTTTACGGTGGCTTTCTTGTGAGCTCTAATATTTATGGTTTCAGGACTTTGGTCTTTTGCATGGATTGACGGAATTGGCTATTTCGATTCGGAATTGGCCCGTCCCAAGCCAAGTCACCTTCGAATCACTCACATATAAGGCCGATTCTCACATGTAGTTGGCTAAGTCTAAGATTTATGAGGCCGATCTGCCCAATCTATTTATCCAACATTTTAAGATTCGTGAGGCCGATCCTGCCCAATTCTCACTCTATTTTTTTTTAGATCAAGGTATCGATCATTTTGAAAATCAATACTATAGAACCAATGACAGAGTAACACATGGCCAATATAAATTAAAAGGTATTAAAAAATGAACAAAAGAAGATATCAGGCCGGATATCATATCGATTAATTTATCCCAATACCTAAAACTATGGTTGAAATGTGAAGGGAAGTTCTGCAACCTCTCTCTCTCTCTCACTCAGCTACTCTCTGATCAGTAAGTCTGTCAACTTCATGCAGTTTATAATGGTGTAGTGATACTACTGTCCACGGCTGGAATGTCACAGCAGTGAAGAGTCAAGACCACCAATGTTAGGGCTTGTACGTCATGGAGGAATCCATGGTACGAGCTGGGCTCAAAGAGAAAATGAAAGGATTCCAGGTTGAAAGTTTGTTTCCGTGGCGGGTCCTCCCAGTGGATATCCATCTTCTCAAAAAATTAGTAAAGCAAGAAAGAACAAATTAATATCACAAGCCAAGTCTCCATTAGAGGAGTGTCGGTTACAGTAAATACCTTCATTAATGCCTGAACAGACCTTCGGGTTAAGACCAGGATCTTCGGTGGTGATTGCCTATTTAGCAGTGAGATCTTGACCACTCATATTGTATCAACATGTCAAGATCTCACTGCCAATCAGCAGTCACCATAGATGATTATTTTCACTAAAAAAACATCTACAAAGGATTGTTTTCCCTAAGGGCCCGTTTGATAAAACTTCTGTTTCTGGATTCTATGGATTCTGACTCTTAGGGAGCCATTTTGGAGTAGAAGCGCGTTTGATAAGTCCAGTTAGATTCCAACTCCCACAGAGTGAACCGGATTCAGAATGACTCCAGAATCCAAAATTTTGGAGTCATAAATACTTGCTCCAAACTGTTGGATCAACTTTTTAAGAGAAAAAAAAAGAATCGACACTCACATGACTATCACTTGACCACCACCACCACCACTACAACCACCACTACAACCACCACCACCACCACCACCGCCACCGCCACCACCACCGCCGCCGCCACCTCTACCACCACCACCACCACCACCACCGCCGCCGCCTCCACCACCACCACCAACGCCACTGCCCACCACCCACCACCCACCACCCACCACCGCTACCACGACCACCACCGCCACCACCACCACCGTCGTCGCCACCTCTACCACCACCACCAACACCACCACCACCGCCGCCTCCACCACCACCACCAACACCACCGCACACCACCCACCACCACCACCACCGCTGCCGCCGCCACCTCTACCACCACCACCAACACCACCACCACCGTCGCCTCCACCACCACCACCAACACCACCGCCCACCACCCACCACCCACCACCACCACCACCACCACAACCACCACCACCACAACCACCACCACCGCCACCACCACCACCACCAACACCACCACCCACCACCACTACTACGACTATTTTTCTAGACTTCGATTGGAGGGATAGTGTGTTATCAAACATGTTTCTAATCCAACGATGCTCTAAAATCCATTTCAGAATTGCGTTATCAAACAAGTTTCTATTCCAAAATAATCCTAGAGTAGCTTGGAGTAGAATCCAAATTTGAACCAGAATCCAGAATCCAGAAGCAGAAGTTTTATCAAACGGGCCCAGAGAACCCCTACTAAAGTTCTTTAACGAAAGAGATCCATCAGGTTCTATATTTATACATTCTTCACGTTTTGTTTTGCAGCATTGATGAAGATTAGTGGCATTGCTTCATGACCATAGTGATTAATATTTTTTAATTTGTAGATATATACGAAGCTATATACACCAGCAAGAAGAAATGGGAGAAGAAGAAAAATGTAAAAGGATTTAGAGAGCATTAGTCCGGATTTCCTATCCACTCGATCAATGCTCAGACACTAATTCATCGTAATTTTTGCTATGGTTCTGGTCACAATAGTGGAACTTCAATTATGAAATGACAACCAAAGATACATGTTTAAAGGGTGCTGTGGGTTCTCAAAAAATTTGCATGAGTTTTTTTTTTTTTTTTTTTTTTTTGTGTCCAATTTTACTTAATTTCAAATTTTAGTATTTCTTTCCTTTTTTTTTTTCTCTATTTCTTTTATTGTAATATGTTCTCTATATATATATATATATAGGAGTTGGAGTTTAAATTTATAATAAAGTTTTTATTAATTATCTCTATTTCTTGAGTGTTCGGAAGTTCCTATACCTTGTAGATTCAAAACAAGAGTTCATTGGCACTAAAACGATATCTAGCCTACAAGAAAAGGGGTTGTTTATGGGGATCCGCATCCTCTCCTCCCAGTGGTTCTAAGAGGACAGCGGCAACCTGCCCCAGATGGCCGACATGTGGTTCTAGGTGAATCCGAGACCCACGTCCTAGCCGACACCCAGCCGACAAGCCGAGCCGACAGGGGGTGTCGGCTCGGAAGTGGGTATCGGATTCACCAGAGAGCCACATGGCGGCCATCCGAGGCAGATTACTGCGCCCTCCCAGAACCACTGGGAGGAGACGATGTGATCCTATTTATGGTGGCTTTTGTGTGAGCTCTAATAATCATGGTTTTAGGACTTAGGTCTTTTGCATGAACCGGTGGAATTGGCCAATTTGACTCGGAATTGGCCGGTCCTAATCACAAGTCATCTTCGAATCACTCACATATAAGGCCGATTCTCACATGTAGTTGGCTGTGTCTAAGATTTGTGAGGCCGATCCTGCTTGATTCTCACTTCTTTTTTTTTTAGATCAAGGTTTGATCATTTTGAAAATCAATACTATAGAACCAATGATAGAGTAACACATGGCTAATATAAATTAAAAGGTATTAAAAAATGAACAAAAGAAAATATCGGGGCAGATATCATATCCATCCGATCCTAATACCTAAACTATGGTTGAAATGTGAAGAGAAGTTCAACCTTGCACACCTCTCTCTCTCTCTCTCTCTCTCTCTCTCTCTCGATGAAGCTGCTCTTTGATCATGAGTAAGCTTGTCAACTTCATGCAGTTTATAATGGAGTAGTGGTACTACTGTCCACGGCTGGAATGTCACAGCAGTGAAGAGTCAAGACCACCTGTGTTATGGCTTGTCATGCAGGAATCCATGGTACGAGCTGGGCTCAAAGACAAAATGAAAATGAAAAAGGATTCCAGGTTGAAAGTTTGTTTCCCTGGGGTCCTCTCAGTGGATATCCATCTTCTCAAAAAATTAGTAAGCAAGAAAGAAGAAATTAATCTCTTCATTATAGTAGTGTCGGTTACAGTAAATGCCTTCATTAATGCTTGAACAGACACTCGGGTTAGGACCAGGATTGTCTACTTGGCAGTGAAATCCTGACCGCTCATTGTTTCCCCTCAGAGAGCCCCTACAGAAGTTCCTTAATGAAAGAGATCCATCCATCAGAAGTTCTATATTTATACATTCATCACGTTCTGTTTTGTAGCATTGATGAAGATTAGTGGCATTGCTTAATGACCATAGTGATTAATATTCTTTATTTGTAGGTATATAAGAAGATATATACACAAGCAAGGGGAAATGGGAGTACAAGAAAAATGTACAATGATATAGAGAGCATTAGTCTGGATTTTCCATCCACTCGGTCAACCCTTAAATATTGATTCGTCGTAATTTTTGCTACGGTTCTAGTTACAGGGCTTGTAACTTCAATTACGAAATGACAACCAAATATACATGTTTAAAGCGTGTTGTGGGTTTTCAAAATTTTTGCATGAGTATTTTTTTTTTTTTTTTTTTGGGATGGGGGAGAAGGGGGGGCCAATTTTACTTAATTTCAAATTTTAGTATTTCTTTCCTTTTTCTCTATTTCTTTTATTGTAATATGCTCTTCGTATATAAATAGAGGAGGAGTTGGGTCTCAACATTTTGAATTTAATAATAACGTTTCTATTAATTATCTCTATTTCTTAGGTATTCAAGAGTTCCTTTACCTTGTCTATTCAAATCGAGAATTCATTGGCACTAAAACGATATCTAACCTACCATACTTTCTGACTATGTCATACAGGCAACATATGCTTCCTTTCCCATTATCATAATTATATGTAGTGTTCTTAAGTGGTGTCCATATGCAACTCTCTCTCTCTCTCTCTCAAGTCTTAAAGTCTAAGGTTCTCTTTGGCATGTATTATAGAATTAATTATATCATACATTATGACATATATATAGTTGTTTGGCATAATTTATGGTATTACGTATTTATATTGAAATAAATTGATATAATCTATAATCTACAAATAGGCTAGAAGATGCTCATCATTATTGTGATAATTTATTGTTACTTCTTTCTGTCCAGCGATATTAAACAATTATCATATACGACTCATAATTTATTCTCATAAATATTTTGTCATAAATAACTCATAAACCTAAATATAAACTATAGCCAAAATAGCTTAAACCAATGAAGATTAAGATTGGATTTTATATGTGATTTACTAGGCTCTCTTTGGTTTGTATTATATAATGTATTATGAGCTATTTGTGACAAATCAATTATGATAATAGATTCTGAGTAATAAATAATGATCGTTTGGTACCATTAAACATAATACATTATATAATGAGAAATAGATTATAATGATAAACAACTAATAGCCTATTTGTAGATTATGCATTATATCTATTTATTTTAATTATAAATAGACATTATAAATCATGCCAAACAATCAAAAATTTCATAATGTATTACATAATACATTATATAATACAAACCAAAGAGTGCCTAAGATTTAAGCAAATTATTCTTCTTCCTTTTTTTTTTTCTTTTTTGTGATGATGAGGGAACTAGTGGAATTCTCACGTCGTGGTGTCGTGGTTCCCATTGTCAAAATAGTTAGGACTTAAGGTCAAGACTAAATAGAAGTTGGTCCATCTCACCTACCCAATAGAAATTATAAGAGAACCCTAAAGAGTTATAGAGATACTGTAAACCTTTTTTTCTTTTCTTTTCTATTTTTTCCTTTTTTTTGATACACAATTATTTATTGATTATAACATGTCAAACTGGAGTATTCAGAAACACAAATATCTTGAATCAATCTGAATTTAAATAATGGATAAAGACCAAACAGTCGTACACATAACAGACTCTTCTTCCTTAGCAAGAGAATAGAAGCAATATGAGTAATATTCGGATGATGCCTTTTCAACACATAAGATTACCTAAAGAGGAGTCCAAAGACTCCAAACCTTACATTTATGAACGAAGTCATTCTAGGCTCCCCACGAATACCAAGCCAACTTAATAACCAGTCATGGATGAGTGGAGGATCTCTACGAGAAGGAGAATATGAGAGACGACACTCATACAACACTATCCTGCCAAAGGACAATATAGAATAATATGATCCACCGTTTCGCTCAGATCAATAGGAAGTTGGCAATGAGGGAGAACCGCACTTGTAGCCAAACCTTCTACACAAGCAATGCCAAAAGTGAACAACTGCCTTACCCAATTGTTGATATATACCATCTTGATTGAGTGTAAACACTAAGAGGTCATAGGTTCGACTCCCATATTCACCTTTAACTCCCATATTCACCTTTACATTAATGTGTCTTGTGGGATACAGGGAAGGGAAGAATTATGTGATGAAGTACTTCCTCATTATATCTTTGTTACACATCTACCACCAAATATATATATATATATATATATGTGGTAGGCTTCCATGGACTTCTCATGCAGGGTTTGGTTCCTAAGGCCCTACAAAAAAAATTTGGTAAAATTATAAAATTATTTCATGTAATTTTTTTTTCAATACATATTTCTTTGCATTTTACATTAGAACAAAAAATGAAAAATCCTATTTTACAGAAAAAAATTTCCTTGATCCTGATTCAAGATGTCACAGAGAATTTGTAAGTTCTAACTTCTAACCATAAGCTCAATCATTTGGACTGGATAAAAAGGCTTGAGCTTATATATATTAAAGTCCCTCCATTTACAAGTTTGAATTTTTGAGATGGAAACTTAATATATCCATTCTGTTTATTGTCATTTTCCTTCTATCTTGCAATGAAAATATTATTTATATATGAACGAAAGAGAAATTTTCAGCTACCACCCAAAAAGAATTGATTAGATCACCTACCACCTAAGTTGTTTAAAAAAATCACCTACCACCAAAGTTAGATAAACGTTTATCAAAAAGATCCAAAAACAATTAACAGTGTCGTTAGTTGTTGATGTCAGCCGTTAGAAAATATTTAAATGACAATAATACCCTTTTTGTAAGGGGAAAAACAATGAAAACCAACTCCGAATGGCAAAACCCTTCCCTTCCCAACTCTCATTGCCCCCTCCCCCAATCCCGATCCAAATCATTAAATTTATATGAAATACAGAGCAAGAGAGAGTAGCAATGGTAGGCGAAGTGATAAAGATGAGAAAACAAAAGAGATCCCTTTTTTCTTCTTCATTTGGTAGATTAGAAAAGATAAAAAAAGAAACTCAGAGAGGAAAGAAGAGAAAAGAACTGAAACCAAATAGAGGATCTTTGCTCTCTCTCTCCTTCACCAAGATCGCCTTCATAGAGCAATCACACGCCTCCGATCAAGCTCAAAATTGGTGTGCTTGCCTTTCTCAGCTGTAGAAGACATATAACGGTGCAGATCTACTGGAATACAATCGGATTGAAATATATCTTTCACCAAAATTTCTACGACTTCATTCCACTCTTTCCGCCTATTACTCTCTTTCTTCACTCTCGTATCCAAAACCTTCCCAAATGTTACCTTCTCTACTTTCCCAACTTAGCTTTCCCTAAATCAGAATGGAGGAAGAACCGATTTTCAATTTCTCGCTCCTTCTCAGCTCAACAGATTCCCAATGGGTTACTATAACCTCAAACAGAGCTTCTCTGAAGCCTTCCTCTTCATTGTCGTCATTGTTATCAAAACTATAATCTGGAATTAGGTTTCTCTTTTTTTTCTTTTCTTTTTTCTTTTCTTTTTTCTTTTTTTATAAAATATTGTAGAGAAACAAAGAGGAAGAAGAAAGGGGTATAAACGTCTACACACAATTTCAACTCTTTCACATCAATCCATTAACTAACGTTTGTCTAACTTGTGTGGTAGGTGATCTAGTCAATTCTTTTTGGGTGGTAGTTGAAAATTTCCCATGAACGAAATTATGCGAAAATTAATTCTTCATGACAAAATAGTTATATTTTCGATTTTCAATTGAGTTTCTTCTAGCAAATTAAACACTTTTTTTTTTTTTTTTGGTAATAGCAAATTAAACACTTCTGATCTTATTTTACTTTCAAAAAATTTGGCGAAGTAGTCCTCTCTGAGTCTCTGTGTAAGGTTTTCATTAATATCTTCATTATTCCACATTAGCACCTCAATTATATATAGGGTGCAACTTGTAGTCACAAAAAATGTGAATTAGTAATTTATGATCTTCTTATAATTGACCTTTGTGTTATTTTCAAAAGTTAAATTAAAATAACAGTAAAAAAAAGTTTTCAATTTCAATTTAAAACGACATATTATTGTCATTTTCAAATATGTCATTATAATTGCATATTTTTTCAAATAAACATGTGAACAGATAAGATTTACCCTCATTAAAAGAAAAAAAAAAGTTGCATTGTATTAAAAGGACAAAAGAATGTTAGAGCTTTTTTCACCAATTTTAGTTACAACAAGATTTTCCCAAATGTTATATATGGGAGAAGCCTCTCAAAGTAAGCCGTACAATGTGTAGCTCACTCTATCTCTCTCCTTCTCACACTCTTTCTCATCTCCTCCCTTTGTATATAAATCAATATTCCCCTCTCTAGCATTTCCTACCTCGCTTGTTGAGAGAACCCTCTCCTATATATATATATATATATATATATATATATATATATATATATATATCTAAACCTAGAATAAGATACACCCAAAACTCTATATAAGTCTCATTCCGATTAAGGCCAACCCTAAATAAATCTAGTATTCATGGCCAGGCCAGGACTAAGGCTGAGTAGCTGACCTAATCCCATCTTCGGCCAAACTCAACTCAACTAAACTTCGAATGGTTGGTCAATAAGTACTTCATAGACAATTGAAAAGTGATCGTTCTGTGCCTGTGCCATAAAATCGATTAAGGAACCTTGGATTCTATTTATTCACAAAATTTTAGCTCTATACGGACTATCACATGATATATATTAAAGGCATAGTAGCTAGATAAAGTGAATCTTGACATGGTGAGCCCTCCCTATTAGTCGGTTGACCAAGTTAAATGTATCCATGGTCAGGACACCTAGATTTGTCAAATGGAAGAGTAATATGGCAAATCCGACCACTAAATATCTACAAACTGATATAAATTGGCCACATGTCAAATGCAAAACCCAAATATAATTTTATACGACCTTCCCATTCGTGCACTCCCTTAATAGTAACCTGATCTGAATTAACCACATGTCAAATTCAAAAGTCGATACCTATACACATCCATGCCCTTCTCAGTGGTCATCACCTAAACCTAACTCGATGGTTCTAAATTTTTCAATGGTTAATTTCACCAAATGATCAATTTGGTTTGCATTGAAAATTTGACATATAACCCACTTCAAATTTTGACCCCGTTGTCTATTTGTTAATTAATTATAAATTTTTGGCCTAATCCAGCCTACTGTATCCGAACAGTTGGTTCCTTAACTAGACAGCCAGACCAGGAAATTATTCACCTTTAAACATTCTTAACAAAGGTGGGAAAAAGAAGAAAAGAACATGCAAGCATGTAAGATTGTTAAATGGTATGATTTCGGTTTAATGGTATAGTGTGGTTTCGATTTAGGGTATATAATGAATAAGCCAAAATTAAATTGAATCATTTATTAATCGATTTCAAAAATGTTTATCAAAATCGATTATTAATTGATGTCAGTTTTTTCAATTTTAAACTGTTTTAGTTTCTGGAGAGAGAGAAGAAAAGAGACAAGAACAAAGGAGAAAAAAAAAGAAAACCAAAGAAAACATTAAAATAATTTTAATCATATATGGCAGTGGGTTTATGATTTAGAAGTAAGTCATACGAAAAACATTAAAATAAAATTTATTTCTATAAATAGATCTTCAACATTAAGGGATTGAAGTAAGAATTTAATCAATTTAAACGATTTTATTTTTTAAATCAAAATCAAATCATTTAATAATCGATTTCATAGTTTCATTTAAAACAATTCAATTTGATTTCAGTTAATGATTTCACTTTCATTTTTAACGCCCTTGCAAGCATGCAATGTGTCTACCACTAAGTCCACACCACTCTAACTTTTTGGACTTGGAACCAATCAACCCTGCCTAACCCGTGTGACCCTCTACAACCTGATGACTTCACCAACCACAAGCATGAACATAGTAGACTAAGCACGATTTATGTGTTTAGACTAGGAAATAATTTGTAAGCTTGTTATTTTATCCCTTATAATAATTTTCTTTTTGTGAGAATAAAATTTGTAATATCGTATATATAATAGTAATTCTTAATAATTATATAATAATAAGTTACTTTGAAATTATTCTAAAAATCATTTTTTACCTGAAATAAAACAATGAGCAATTCAAAAGAATGTTACATGTTCCACAATTAAAACAATTCAAGAGAATGTAACATGTTCTAAAACACTAAGAAGTATCATTTAGATACTCTTACATAGTCATTATCCAACTTTATATTCCTATCCCTACACTTTTACCGATCACATTGGATTTGCTCGAGATTCATCAAGGTTGACCTCTCTGTGGATGGAGATTGTCTCCTGTCGTCCAATCGTCTAGCCGTCCATCAGACGGGGGTGGCTGTATCACCATGCGTGCCGACCACATGAGAATTGTTGGCATATAAAGTGCATGTGTGGGGATGTCAAAATTGGGCCCAAACAAAAACCCAAATCAAATCAGACCGATTTGGGATGGACTTAAATGAAACCAAACATTGGGCCATAATTAGCTGTGTTTTTTAGAGCAGGGTAAAATTTTTGAAATCAGATCAGACTGTTTGATAAAGCCCAAACAAATCAACCCAATAAGCCCAAATTGAAACAGAACCAACCAAATAATGGACCGATAAGAGTTCATTAAGCCAACCTTTTATTAAAAAAAAACATGTAGAAAGCCAAGACCAAAATTGAACCAGTCCGATATAACCCATTAAGCCAATTTAATATATAATTAATCCGAACCGAACCAATAGTAGACTGACATACTAGGTGGAACCCGGGCCTGCCCAAACCTGATCAAAGGCCCAATATACCATTAGCTGGCACACTTGCAGGGCTGGAATATTTCTTAGCCCAAGCATGTGTGTTAGTACATAGGTTATATTAGAAATACACTTTTAAAACATCAAGGTGCAATTACAAATGTGGTCATATGTTAGAGAACAAGAGAGATAACAGAACAACACAATCAGATTAAGGGATGATGTAAATTTCCAAATTTTTAATATATTTAATTTTAACAATTATCATCCAGTTATAGGTGCCATTTGTCAAACCAATCGCATAGTGAGCCAAGCTTTACTAGTATGTATTAGGGGTGCAAGTTTAGCCTTGTCATCCGTCTGGGCTATAATACCCTAGGTGGGCTAGGATTGGGAATTTCTAGCCCTAAGTCAGGGCAAGGCCAGGCGAGTCCAGCGTTGAGGCCTTGGACGAGCCTAGCTAAGCCTAAGCCAGCCCTATCTTCTTCTTTTTTTTCTTCTCCTCCGCCTCGCGGCCTGGCACAGCCTCTGTATCTCTCTTCCTCCTCCCCATAGTTAAGGTCAGCACTTGGATATTTCAAGTCATAACTCAAGGCTGGGCAGGGCCTGGGCCCAGCTAAGGGGACTTAAGGTTGGGCTAGCCTGTCCCAACCCGACCTGTTGTAACCCTAGCTAGTATGTACTTCGTTAATAATACTGTAGATCATCGAAATAAAAAAAAATATATATCCAATAGCAGCCAACAAATTTCACTAAAGTAGTTAGTGAAATTAATCAATTATGAAACTGCCCATAGACGAAAAAGAAAAACAGAAAAAAGGGGGAGGGTAGGGGCTCAATGAGTTACTGAAATTAATCAGTTTTGAAAAATCTTATTCTTTTTTTCACTATTAAAATTTTAAGCATTCCATTTTTTGAGATCCTTTTCTACATCGGTCCAGGTAGACCCCACCATCCACATGTACCAGGTCAGTTCAAGGCCCATGAAAACCATGAAATCTTACGTGAGTCAACAAGAGGTGAAGAAGGATTGAATTCAAGACCTATGTTTCCTCAGGCAAGATTCTTTGCAAACTAAGCTACCCCTTTTAGGTTACTGCCACCTTCTTCTTCTTCTAAATTTATAGAAAAATTTTCATATACATACCATTAAGGATTGAAAACCTCATCTACCTCCACAAGGTTGCAAAAACCTCATCTAGTACCCAAAAATTTTGCTCCGTTAATCAACGAAGTCCACTCTGTTAAAAGAATCTCGTTAATTGCTGACGTCAAATACGTTGAAAATTTTAATAGACGATAATACCCTTTTAGGCTTGTTAAAAAATCAAAATACCCTTTATTTATTTGTTACCCAGTTCATTCAAGAGATTTATACTATTTCAATGGTCTTGATCGAAGGAAATGAATTGCACAATATTCTCCATCATACCATGGTCAACTTAGCAATAGGCAAGCCTTCACTGTAAGCTCCTTCGACTAGCGACCGGTTCTCGATTTCAAAAATGTCATCCTTATACCAGAGAAACAGAATAGTTTCCCCATCCTGAATAATCACAGGCCGCTCCCCCTTCTGTAAAGCCGCTAGTGGCACCACCAGAATCCAGTTCTTCCCATCGCCGCTATCACCACCGCCACTATCCCCTAAAGCCGGAGACTCTTCGGCCACTGAAATTTCAGTTGCCTTGCATGCAACCTTCCTAGAGCCATTCCAACAAAAGCTATACAGGGAAGGGTTGGAGGAGCATTTTCTGGTGAAGATAGGGCAGTCTGGCGGTTAAAAACCTGATGATGAATCGGTGCTCTGGGACTTCCGCATTGCTTCGAGCACTCCATCATAATCAAACCTATTGTAGAGCTCTTCATGCATCTCAGTCTCATTGGTCTTGATCCCATAAACCGCTCCTTGATTCAGATCAGTGGCTCTGATCCCCCAAGCCTTGCAAGTAAAGGCTATATTGTTTGAATCATGGACCTTACTCAGGTGATAGAATGAGCTTGCCTGCTTTGGAAAAGGCAAAGTATATGTCCGTCCATTATGAGTAATTGTTATATGTCTATGTTGGGAGTTCCATATCTGTCACAATACGATGATGGCTTCAACACTCTAAAATTCCTTGACAAAGCAGAATCGAACAAGTTTGATTTTTCGACGAATGCAGATCGATCTAGGGGTTTCGTAGCTGGAGATAGGATGTTGGCTGGAGATGGGATGCCGCCGTGGATGACAACACAAAGGGGGTTAGGGTTTGGATGAGAGTGAAAAGGAGAGAAATACAGTTCCATTACAAGGGTCAAATTAATCATTCGTCATACTTTTTAATTTTTCAATTTTTAATATGAAGGGTAAAACTATATTTCAACAATTTCGTCAGTTAGTTGGATGTGGTTGAAGTTTTTGCAATATTGTGGAGGTAGATGAGGTTTCCAATCCTTAATAGTGTGTATATGAAATTTTTTCAAATTTATATGCATGAGACAAACTCGCACACATAGAGAGAGAGAGAGAGAGAGAGAGAGAGAGAGAGAGAGAGAGAGAGAGAAAGAGAGAGAGAGAAGAAGGGTGCATTTTGGAGTCCATGTATGTTAAGTTATTTTTTGTCAAGGCTTTGTTTGTTTTGATGTAAATTCTTACCATAAAATTTTACGTATAACTTTTCATATGCAAAACTAAATTACTTATAAAATATTACACATAACATTTTACGATAAAATTTTATGTCAAAACAAACGGCGAGCCCAAGTGTAAAATATACCAAACAATGAATACATCATTCATATTTTTATTTAATTGTATGATATGATAGTACATCAGCCCCTTCCTAAACCCCACAGTGGTGGGAGCCTCATGCACTAATTATACCCATATGATATGATAATAGGATTAACTTAATTAAAATATAATTTTGGTTTATATTCACATAAATCCATCAATGATTCAATAAATTATGATAAAAATTAGATTTGTTCTGTGGATTTGTTCTTGTAATTGTTCTTTTACTTTCAACTGGGGTTAGTTTTTTCTACTGTTTATTTCGCTGAGGCTTTGTTTGGTTGCAAGGGAAATTGAAGGAAAGGGAAGTAAAAATTTTACACTTTAAATGGAAACTATTATAGTTGTAACACAATATGATTGTATAAGATGTAAAATTTATTTATTTTTCTTAACATATTAATGATACTTATAAGATGTAGAATTTATTTTCCTTTTCAAATGGGAGGGATTTGGATGCAGAGTGAAAGGGTAAATTAATAACCAAATGTGGAATAATAACCCCAAGGGGGTAGTTGAGTCAGCAAGGATCCTAGGCCTCAAGAAGTTGAAGGTTTTGAGTTTGACTCCTCTTATTACCTTGGGGCCACTTACACAAGGGTGTTAGTGTTCTTTCTTTCCTGCTCTGGATGAAGTGGAATGGTTTTCATTCTACCCTGGAATGATCGGGTCCATGCGGTTGTGGGGTCAGTATGAGCCCGTGGGATTAGTCAGGCCAAAGGTTTGGATACCCATCGTTAGCCAAAAATAAATAAATAAATGTGGAATAATTTGGAATTAGTTAGATAGTAATGTGATAGCATGTGTTGTAATTATTATAAAAGTTTTCATTTAATGTATAAAAATTTCACTTCCTTTCCCTTCAATTCCCCTTGCAGCCAAACAAAGCCTGACTGATTTAACTATGGTAGCAAGTCGGTGACAATTTTTTTTTCATAAACAAATAGGCGGGTCAGGGTAAGGGAGACATGAATTGATCTTCAAAATAATTAGTTGAAAATTGATGGGCAAGTGTCTATGACACAAAATTGCTTTTATAATAAAAAATTTAATTAGCGGATCTTGAATAAATGAATTCTATCTATCCACAAAATTTCAGTCACATGGGTGAGCGCTCTTATTAGTTAGTAGAACAAGTAAAGGTAACAAGTAAAGGTATCTGCGGTCTCGACACTTATTTTTGTCACATGGAAGAGCAATATAGTAAATCCAACCATTAGATATTTATAAACTGGTCTAGATCGGCCATATGTCAAAAATGCAAGACATAAATTTAATAATATACCCTCCTATGTACATCCATGCATTTTCCCATAGCCACCTGCAGCCTTTACGTAGTCTTGAATTTTTCAATGGTTAGTTTTGCCATATGGCTAATTTTATTTATTCAATTCGGTTAGTGGATTCCATGAGACCACGAGAAGGGTAACCTGGTTGCTAGGCCCAAGCTTAGACCAAACCTAACCCCTAAAAATGGGCTTGGTCTCTCTTTGAGTAACTTGGACAAATCAAACATGCCCTACTGCGAAGCCCTAGTTTCCAGGCCTACCAATAATATTTAGAGTACTAATACACGTACATGAACATGGGATCCACATCGTCTCCTCCCAGTGGTCTGGGAGGACAGTGGCAACCTATCCTGGATGGTTGCCACGTGGCTCTCGGTGAATCCGAGACCTACGTATGAGTCGACACCCAGTCGACAAGCCAAGCCGACAGAGGGTGTCGGCTCGGACGTGGGTCTCGGATTCACCGAGAGCCACGTGGCAACCATCCGGGATAGGTTGCCACTGTCCTCCCAGAACCACTGGGAGGAGACGATGTAAATCCACAGGAACATACACTAAATGCATGCCAATACAATACAAAAGCATATTAATTGAATTAGTCCTTGTTTTCTCTATTCGTCGGTTGGAATGGATACATCGTCTCCCACTAGACAGAGTAAATGACTGGCCACTTTGATTAGTAACACATCCTCATTGTGCCACATGGAATGATAATGTAGTAATTTACACTATTCAAATAGGTTTTAAATGGTTTGGATCAGCCAAGCGTCAAATTTTAAAGCCTAATCCAATCAAATGCCTTCCTGTATTCGCATGTGTCGCCGTGGATGTCTAGGCATGCCAATGGCATTCCGATTATTCCTACACATTCTCTCCCATAATCATGAATTTTCAGTCATCTATTTTTTTTCACCCGCCAATATATTTTGGGTTGAAATTTTATATGAGAGCAAGGGGACTTAAGAGCCACCTATCCACAAAATTCAAGCCTCATCCAATTTGCCATGTAACAAATATTTGGATCGTCTTAATAAGTTTATCAAGGCATATCAAGGTTAGCTGTTTTAAAAAGTTTTACCCATTGGATAAGATGGTTCCGTAATAAAGTTTGTTTTTACGGGAGAAGATTCCCCATGCCTATTGTTGACATCGTGAGAAATCTCCCACGTCACTCCAACTAAGGAGTGGGAAACAGAGGCGCCCACATGGTCAAAATGGGTGTGTTATTAATATGATCCACAAGGTAAGAAATTGGAAAAACCATCCACACTATAGGTAAGGGTGTTAAACGGTTTATTATCAGTTAAATAGTGCAATGCGGTGTGGTGCATAGGAGGGTGAAACTAAAATCAAATTGATAAACTAAACGGTGTCGAAATTGCTACTAGAACCGATTGTTAATCAGTTTTGGTTATCCAGTTTTTAACCTGTTTTTCACTAAACCATTTTGCTTGCACTTTATAGACGGTTTAACGCTTCAGTTCTTCTAATCAATTTCTAAATGATTCAGTTGTCATTAAACGGTGTAGTTGTCATTAATCAGTTTCTTCTAATTTATGAAAAACAATTTTACAACATATCATTACAGTTTAACTAAAATCTAGTTCACTCATTTTCATTTTCTGTTCAAAAATTTGACTTGTATGTCAATTAAATGCAATCTTAAGGATTAAGTCTTAAAATTTATTAATGGATTCTAAAATAACGAACACCTTTGAAATTAGAGATTTGCAACTGAGGTATTTTATATCCAATGATATTCATATCCAAAGGTTTTTGTCGATAATTAAAACATCCGAAGGGGGACGAGTGGTTTGGAGACAAAAAGACAAGCAAAAAAATCGTCTCCAGCGCGCCAGCCTTCCAGCCCGTCATCTGACGGGCTGGAATGCATCGGTATGCGTGCCGGTGCATTCCAGCCCGTCAGATGACGGGCTAGAAGGCTGGCGCGCGGGAGAGGATTTGAGTCCAAAAGACAAAGAGTAAGAGATTCAAAGAGAAGGAGAGTTTTTTTTTTTCTTTCTTTCTTTTTCTTTTTTTCTTTTTTCTTTTTTTTGGTGTGTGTGTGAGATTTTGGTTTAGGTTAACATTGTCTTCGGTATGTATTATAGAATTAATTATATAATATATTATGACATATATAGTTGTTTGGTATGATTTTTGGTATTTATTTATATTTAAAATAAATAGATATAATCTAAATCTACAAATAGATTTTAAAGTGTTTATCATTATTTTGATAATCTACTTATTTCTTATTTATGTCTAGTGGTATTAAATGTTTATTATTGATGATTCATAATTTATTTTTAAAAATGATTCGTCATAAGTAACTCATAAACTTATTATATATATATATATATATATATATATATATATATATATATATATATATATATATATATATATATATATATATGCCAAAGTGAGCATAAGTTAAGGCTTGTGGCTTAGTTTAGGGATTTCTATAGTAAAAGACTATTTGGTTTAAATGGTCCATAAACAATTATACTTGTATTCAGGTTAAACAGTAAATAGTATGAAAATCCAAACCATAACTATTTGCCAATATGATGTAAATGGTTCCAATTGATTTCGATTAATGGTTTCGATGCTTTTCTTGCACCCTTAACTATAAGGATGTGGATTTTTTTTCCTGGTCTTTATTTATTAAAAAAAAAACCCACTAAAATAGTGTAACAACCAATTTAATAAGATTTTGTGAGAACAGATGTCCACCCACGCAGAAAAAATGGATTGTGAAAGATTTGGAGTCGCCACCTAGATTAAAGAATTAGAACCTAAAATGTAGCATCATCATGAGATAAGACTTCTATTGACTCATGACCCAACATATCAGCTTTGGTCTATCAGAGAATGGGTAAGCGTTCAAGGTACAGTTTGGGAAGGTGTTAGGCACCCAAAACTGTCCGATCCGAAAATCGACCTCCTATATGATTCTACTTTCCTTAGACGTTATGGTTCTGACTGTTCATGGTCAATGGATAATAACTAGGACTCATGGGGATCCTATACCAAATTGTTAAGTTCTTCTAGCCTAAATTCAGCCAAACATATTCTCAAAGTAAGAAAATAAACAAAATAATATACAATAAATCGAACCAAAGATGGTTTGATGATGGACTGAATCTGAGATATCCAAAACGTCTCAAATTGCCTACGTATTCCAATCCTAGAAATCAAGTTCAAAAACGTAGTTCAAAATAGAAGGTGATTAAAGTTTATGGATGTGGATTATGATTAAGCTTCCTTAGATTCAATTGTTCAAATTGAAATTTATGCTTGATGATGATTGAGATTGAATCTACAGATAGCCTAATATGGATTGAAGTGAACATGGATACGGATATGGATATGGATATGGATATGGAGGACCTAAGAAGACTAAGGTGTAGTACCGTACTTGGAGAGTCCTCCAAGTTGCCTACGTATTCCAGAGGTCCTGGAAACAGGTACAACGTAGTTCGTTATTGGGTGGATTAGGTAACCTCAGGGACTAAGATATGCAAGCACTCTCAAGGAGTAAAGTATATGTATTCTCAGGGAGTAGGTATGTCTCTCGGAGAGTAGATGTATTTCTCAGGGAGTAGGTGTACTTCTTAAAGAGTAAGGTTGATCAGTTCAGGAAGTAGGGTGTGTCTCTCAGGGAGTAGAGTATGTCTTTCAGGGAGTAGGTGTATCTCTCAGGGAGTAAGGTATGGAACCGTATTTGGGAGTTTCCCAGACTACCTACGTATCTTAGGGTTTGCCCTAAGAATCAGGATCCGCGTAGTTCGGAATGTTGTTCATTGGGCGATCCGCTTGGGTCAGAATATGGGAGATCCAGCCGGACCGAATGATGATCCTAGATGATCTATGATTGGATTCACATCACACCTATCTAGGTTTTTGCACCTTAGAAGAATGAGTTGAAAGGTAGAGATCCTTTTAAAGCTACCCTTCTAACCTAAACCCTAATTTTGGAATTGTTGGGCTAGGCTTCATGATTCTTGATTGAGGCTTTTATCTTTTCCACTTTTATCCTTCCCTGAATGTAGGTGCCTACATGCACTGTCACACCCCAAATTCTGATCCAACCAGAACGGTGTGAGTGAACCGTCATTGAACCAACGGTTCACACCAGGATCTCGAATAGGCCGTGTCCACCCATACAAACCAATTACACATAACCACAATCAGAATATAAACATACAGCGGAAGACTTTAAATAGAATGAACTGAGTATCTATTGATAATTTAAATAAATATCTCATTATCCAAATTCAATCACATAAAATAAATATCTATTACATCTCTTAATAACAAACGAAAATAACTGAAACCAATAAATAAAATCCATCACAGGTACACACAGAAAGGGCACTCGCATGAAGCGTCATGCTCGTCCTGTCCTGCCTGTACATCCAACACCGCAGCACCACCATACGCCGGAGCGTTTTCGTAATCGTCCACAGTATAACCTGCATCCAGATCTAAAACAATGTATATACAAAGGGTGAGCACACAACACGCTCGATAAGGCAATCGACAGTTTCACAAGATTATGCATGAGTAACAATCATTTTATCTTTGTGGTCCGGTTTTAAGTTTGCAAATGTGCTATAGAAAGGTTTGGTGGCCCCCCGCACCTCTATACACGAGTGTGTGGCGTCGCACGAAGAATCACACAACCACCAACCCACATACACCCATCATGGAATAGAGATAGAGCTAAGGTATACCCGCACCTCCCCGATACTCTACCCATACCGGTCAGCATAGCCGTCTACGGCATAGAGATAGAGCTAGAGCGTGCAGGCCGGATCGGAGACCTCCTAAACCTCACCTCCCCCTGATACCCTATCCGCAACTAACCCACTAGGATAGAAACAATACGCAGGTAGACCCTATCCCAACACGACACCCTACGGCATAGAGATAGAGCTAAAGCATCGTGGACAAGGCAGCGTCGACTCGGAATCCTCGGTACCACCAACGATGGTCGGGACAACATCAATATCGGAGACCAACGTACCACGATCTTCCCCGATACCCTATCCGTACCAAGCATGTTAAGATAGAATACTACAAAAGGTGCCGGTGTGGAGAGCGATCCCGGGCCCATGCCCCACTCCACACACCAACGAAAACAATCACATGCCTAACAATCACATCCTATGAATGCATGAACAATAATAATAATCGAAAGTAAAGGATGGCATGTGAATATGCACAAACATCACATCACGGATATTCAATGATTAACAACGATTTACTGTCCATTAATTATTAGGTTTAGGTCAGATTCCCTTACCTGACGCTCGTTCAATAACTTGCTCTACGCCGCAAGATCCAAACGATAAGTCACAGCGTCCTACATAATATTAGGGTTTCATTAGAATATATTATTTAAGGTTTCATGTTGGTCGGAAACCAACATGGATCACAGAATACCCTCACAGGGCCGACCGGTGGCATGTACCGGTCGCGGCTCTGTGGGAAAGACTGGCGACCGGTATGGTCAGCCGGTCCCCCACGAATAACCTCCCGAGAGGTAGCGGTCGCAACATACCGGTCGCACTATGTGCAACCGGTATAGTCGACCGGTATGTCTCCGGAAGACCATACATGGGTTCTTCGACTGCCGTCGATCATCCTCCACAGATTTTCAGGGTTTCTCCTATCCATCCTAAGTCTAGGCTTTGAGTTAGAGCTATCCCTAACTCATTCAAGTCTCGTTTCGATAAATATCATCTCGAAACTCGAATCTAGGGTTTGACGGCAACTTAGGGTTTATTGGCCAATTTAGGGTTTTAGATCAATACCTACTTTGCATGGTATTGATCCACCCACACAACTATCATAGGGTAAGAAGACTTAGGGTTTCAAACACTTACCGTTGACGAGTGAGCGAGCTTAGTCAAGCAAGAATGGCGGCACCTCCTTCTTCTTCCTAGCTCCTTCTCCTCTCCAAGCTCTTTCTCTTCTCTAGGGTTTGTGAGAAACAATGGAAAGGATTTGAGGGGTTTAAGGGTGTATTTATAGGCTAGAAATAGGGTTTAGTAACCCTACTAGGATTAGGAAACTTCTAGGATTCGAAATCAGGAAAGTGGGACCCGCAGAGACTAATTTCCAAATTCCCGCACATAGGCGTGCAGAGCCATACCGGTCGACCGGTACCATCATCCGGTACCATCGACCGGTATACCTAAAATCAGGTATAATTGGTCGACTTCGGGTCCGATTTCGTACCTGTTTGTTATCTGCTTGCCCCGTCTGGCTCGGTGATGATCGGAAGACCTGTCACGACACAAAACCAAGGTTTAGACCGGGTTTTCAGAGTGCGGGTCTTACATGCACGTCCCCACACCTAGGAATGTCTTCTATTAGTATATATGCACGGCAGTTCGACTAGGGTGTAGCGGAAAGTAAGTTCTTTGCCGATAACAGATATCATTCAAACATAGCATTAACAGACATATCAAACATGATAGTATACACAAAGCTAGCAATGTAAGCATCCTAAGCATGGTAGTACACAATATGATAGTGTAATCAAGTGAGCATGATAGATGCATGGATATAACAATGTAGACAATATCAGATCCTCACTCTAACGGTTATATCTCTTTAAAAATTGATAATCATGGTCAACACTTAAATTTCATCAAAATAGCCAAGATCAACGGCTCAGATTTCACAAAATGATAATTTAATGGTTCAAATCACTCAAAATCAACATCCAACCATTCAGATTCATCAAAACACTTATGATCAAGATATAATGGTTCAAATTCCTTTTTGAAACACTTATGATCAGGATTCAAAAGCTCAGATTTATCTAGGACACTCATGATCAAGATTCAATGGTTTAGATTCATCAAGATCATAATCCAACCATTGAGATTCATTTAAATCATTCGCAAATATAATCTAGCGGTTCAGATCACTCATCATGATAATCCAACCGTTCATATTGATTAAAATCATTTCCAAAAATAATCTAGCGGTTCAGATCACTCATCATGATAATCCAACCGTCCATATTGATTAAAGTCACTCCCACAGACAATCTACGATTCAGGTCACTCAAGATCACAATCCAAACATTCATATTCCTTTAAAAATACCCCAATGAAGATCCAACGTTGAAATCATTCAAAATCACTCACAATAAAGATCCAACGGTTGAAATCATTCAAAATCACTCACAATGAAGATCTAACGGTTGAAATCATTTGAAATGATAATCTGATGGTTTAGATCATTCAAATCACTCATAATATTGATCCAACGGTCTAAATCAACATCCAATGGCTCATATTTCATCACATCAAAATTTATAATCAATGGGTCAGATTTAACTTATTCAGGATTGATGGTCAATATTAAAATACATTAAACATAAGCATCATGGTATGAACACACATGTCATATAGCATTTGAAAATCATGATTATTGAAATAGGCATATTTAAGTAATTTCTGATCTTTGAGCTTCATGAAAGCTATGAAAACAAAGTTTGGGGTACCAACCTTGTCCCCAACAATGGGATGGAGCCTTTGATGATGGTTGGAGACGATCTATGATACGAGCGGCAAGCTTTCCCTCCTTCCTTCCTCCTTTCCTTTCTCTCTTTTCCTCTCTCCCCTCTTAATCCCAATATCTCTTCTCTCTTACTAGTATTTTTTTTTCTTTTCTCTCCCTTTTTTCTCTCTTAAACTCACTTCTATTCCTCTCTTCTTCTTTTTTCTTTAGCCTTTTCCCCCTCCCTCTCTCCCTTTGGTGTTCAATTGGATTTATAGAGAGCCATTGGGTGCTTGAGCATGGCCTAAGGAGATGAGTTGTGGTGGAGTTGGGCTCAAGGAAGTGAGGTGTTGAGTGTAGTTGGTTGGGGGATGGCTCAAGGAAGTGATGGGCTCAAGATTTTCAGATTGAGTGTGTTGTGGAGTGGCTCAAGGAGATGAGGTGTGGTGCGATAGCCTTACGGCTGGGTATGGGAGTAGGGATGGACTTACGGCTGGGGTAGCTAATTAAGGGACTCAAGAGGTGGTAGGTGGCAACATGGTGGGTGGGAGTGAGTGAGCAGCTGGTTGGGCTCAAGAAGGAGGTGGCAGTGAGGATTAATGGGCATGGGAGAGGTGATGGACTTACGGTTGGGGACTCAAGAGGTGGTAGGTGGCAGCATGGTGGGTGGGAGTGAGTGAGCAGCTGGTTGGGCTCAAGAAGGAGGTGGCGGTGATGATTAATGGGCATCGGAGAGGTGATGGACTTACGACTGGAGACTCAAGAGGTGGAAGATGGCAGCATGGTGGGTGGGAGTGAGTGAGAGGCTGGTTGGGCTCAAGAAGGAGGTGACGGCACCTCCATCTTTCCCTCCACCAAATCCTCTCTCTCTCTTATCTTCCACTCCTCTCTTCGGCTTTCTCCCTCTTCTCTCTTCCCATTCTCTCCCTCTCTCCTTCTTATCGGGTTCTCTCTCTCTCCCTCTCTCTCTCTCTCTTCTTCCTCTCTCTCTCTCCCTCTCCCTCTCTCTCTCTCTCTTTTCTTCTTGATCGAATATATATATATATATATATATAGATATATATGTATATATATATATATATATATATATATATATATATATATATATATATATATTATATAATATATAAATAAATATATATAACATATATCATATAAACATATAGGTATAAAAAAACAAAATACAAGCACATGGTTTGAACCGACTAGGTCCGGACTGGTTTGGGCAGGGTAAGGCTGGACTGAATTGGGCTTGAGTTGGGTTGGGCTGAGTTGGGTCTAAATTGGTTTCTCTCTCCATTATGGATCATCTCAGCTTGCAATTCCGCATGAAAAATTTTGACGGCCTCTGTCTCAGATTTTCCACGTCCACTTTGAAGATGACGGACAAAGGAGCACACTCAGATGACAAAAATATGAAGAATTTAAGCTTTGACGATAATCTTACTGGCAACTTTGCATGGGACCCGCTATTGGCCTTTGTCCCAGATTTTTCACGTCCACTTTGAAGAGGACGGACAAAGGAGCACATTGGTGCTCGAATCACCTAATTTGGACATCAGATGACCAAAATATGAAGAATTAAAGTTTTGACGATAATTCTACTGGCAACTTTGCATGGGACCCGCTGGTGACCTTTGTCCCAGATTTTCCACGTCTACTTTGAAGAGGACGGACAAAGGAACACATTGGTGCACTTTGGCTCAGCTCAGAACACTGTAGAGAGCACACAGGGACTAATTGACTGCTGGTTTAAGAGAGTTTCACTCGCCTCTCCTCTCTTGTTATCTACACACCAATATGACTGTCCTAGTTAGGGAAAACAAAAATGGGGTACTTCCAGATTCAAAAACTTCAAAAAAGTTGCTACCAAAAAAAAAAAAAAGTTGTGTTGTGAGCATCACATGGATTCCTTTTAAAACATAACTGTATAGATCATGAGTACTAAAAATAGAAATCTATCTAGGCTATGTAATTAATCATTTTTCACTTTTGATGGGGATTCTTTCTGATTAGGTTGGTTGACCTTGATGTAAACCTTCCTCTTAACCCGGAGTTAATGTTGCTCCATACTCATCATCATGATCAGTAGGTAAGGGTTGAACATCTCACAATCTGGCCCAAAATGGAATTAGCCCACCAGACATTATGGGTCCACCATCCCTTACTGTTAAAGCAAAAGGGCCCATCCATGTACAATACGGACATAAAGAGATGGGGAAGGGAACAGTAGTGGGACCACACCACTGTAAAGAACATAAGAAAAGTGACCAAAGTAACACAATAATTACACCAAAACCTATAATGGAGCCCTTCACTATTTAAATATTTCATTGCATTGAAGCATGGTCCATGGATACTATCATTCCTTATAATTTCTTTCACATGGACCCTCTTTAATTTTACCAAGCTTGAACATCAGTTAGTTACTATTATTTTTTTATGATTATTATTAACCATAGGCTTTATGATTTGCTAGAGATAAAGAATCATAAGAATGTGATAACTGATAACCTTGGAGCATGCTAGTGCTATAGAAAGATTACCCAAACACTAACCAAAGAAAGTACCTTAGAGAAGGGACCACTCATGCTATCATTGTTTTTTTTTTTTTTTGGGGGGTTGGGGGGGTGGCTATGGATGGCCGTCCACGTTTACTTAGGATTCAGATCATCTCCAACCCTACAGTACCATTGGATCATGCTCTTACCTAGAAGAGAGAAATCCAACAATATTGGGCGGGCAGGATAGGATTGAGCGCCGAAGATGATCTATATTAATTTTCCATTAACTGGACAACTATGTTTTGTTTTTTTTTTTTTTTTTTGGAGGGGGGATAGATAGTCCAAAAAAAAAAAAAAAATGTATCACAAAGAAAGATGATGTAGCAATTTTGATCATTAGACTCTCGTGGTAGTTATGAATCTGTAAAGATGAAGTAATGAAATTCATGCTCTTGGAAAACCAACTTAGCTAGTGACGAATGCATGTTCGCTTGGCTAATCAAGACCACCTTAATCATTCCGGAAGTAGGAGCTGACAGAGTCACATCAACAGTACCAAACCGATGCTTGTACGTCTGACTATTCCAAGGTCGATAATTCTACAAACGGAGTGTACCAAGTGAGAGTCTACGAATTTAAAAAAATATTCTTTATTTTGCCTCATGGCATACTCCATTTGTGCTGAAGCTTAAATAGAGGGACTCAAATCGTCTCCCGCACGCCAGCCTTCCAGCCCGTCAAATGATGGGCTGGAATGCTCCGGCACGTATACCGATGCATTTCAGTCCGTCAGATGACGGGCTGGAGGGCTGGCGCGCGGGAGACGATTTTTTTGCTAAATAGAGTGAGGGATTGGGGAGTCTACCTATCATTGAATTTGAGACTAAACTTTCATGTAACACAAATTGATGTGCCGTCCACATAATGAAATGTAGATGGGCTATTGATGGATCCTTAGCCTTTTTTTTTTTCCCCTTTATTTCACATTCTTTCGATATTATGTTCACTTTTGTGATAGCTTCTGGTTTTTTAAGTTTTGTTATAGACAATGAGACTAATAAATATTCCTTATTATTTGTTGGGAGATGTTTCTGTGTCTCCGTTTGGTTGTAAATGAAATAAAAAGAAAAATTTTCAAACTTAAAAAAGAAGCATACTTAAATTTCTTACCATTTATATTAATGATACTTTTTATATGTAATTTTTATTTTATTTTTCAATTGCAATGAATTTTGAAGTAAATTATAGTGAAAGTTAATACTGAATAAAATTGATTTTTTTTTTCTTTTGTGAAAAATATGAATGATTTAGAGTTAATCACATAGTCATATAATAATCATGTACGGTAATGATTACAAAAATTTCTTTTTTAACTTTGATTTATTTAGCTTCCCTCTAATATCCTTTGCAACCTAGAGAGACTATGTGATCCACATTTTTTTTAAGCTACCTGGGAGGCTGACTTAGCAAGGCGACAGTTGAAAGATTATATAACCCAACAATTAATAACATATCAAATTTAAAAATACCTTCCTAGCCATTTGGCTCACTCACATCTTTTGACTCTAAACTTTATATTTTTAGTGGTTGAATACTTGATCCTTGTATTTTATTTACCTTTTAAAATTTAATATATATCCCCAAGTGGAAAAAGTGCAATTGATTTTTTTTTTAATGCACCTGCGAAAGGAGCAAATTTTAATTTTCCTCAGACAAACTGGATTTCTATGAGGACTATATGCCTCTTTTTTTTTTTGAAGGGGTAAAGATGCCCTTGAAATATCAACACGAAAGAAGTGTGAAAGATATAAGGTCATGTTTGGTATATATATTATTTGAATGCATTTTCAAGATGAAGAATGCATTCTTAAAATAGAATGACAATAGGCTAAAGAGCAAAACATGTCTGTTATGAGCTTCAAATGCATAATGGGCAAAAGAATATATTCCAGAATGAGCCATGCTCTCTAAACATATTCCATGATTAAAAAAAAACATACTAAACACTATTTTTTGCCATCTTAAAATGTATTATTGACCCACAAGAGATTCCAATAATGTATTACCAAACAAAGAAACACAAAATTGTGGTCAAAATACAATGTTGATATGGTGGCGACTGTGTCTTCTCTTCCAGAAGCATGTGCAAATGCACATGATTACTAAATTTCAAAATTTGGTGAACAACACTCATGAAAAATAAAATAATACATAAATTAAACAACAAATTATATATATATATATATATATATATATATATATATATATATATATATATATATATATATATATATATATATATATATATATATATTAGCTAGCTTATTTAAGCAACCGGTCAGATCTTTTTAGTGCCAAATACAAAAATACAAGGATGGGCCCACTATGTTTATACATTTGTCCCATATAGAATATAGATTCTTATTCAAATTTTCCTCATTAGACTAAGTTTTGTTGGCAACTGAAATTAAAATGTTTCGTTTTGAATTTCATATGCTTTGAAACTCTGGCATCTGAATTTTTAAATACAAAATTATGAATGAGATGACCTTTAGGTTTTACTCACTAAACAATTCATCTGATTTATTTTATGGGAAAGGATTTTGTAAGATGCCAATAAGAGGAATCTTTCAAGTCATACCTATCATGAGCTGGAAAATGATTTTGCGAGTAAGGGTAAGGATGCCCATTTTATGATCAATAGCTTAGAGCGAGTTGGTCCAAATTAATCCAAAACCAACCTGTATGAATATATTTCAGGTTGAGGTATGGTATATCTTACCAGTTTTGGTCCAGTCCAGGCTAACCTGAAACCTGCCCAAAAAATCAGATTGATGAGCCCGAACCTGATAATTGCTTGAATCGATCCGATACGAACACGATAAGCTAAGCCAGATAAGAAATCGACTTCGGACCAGCCCGTTAGTTAATGTACACAGTGCAGCCCACCAAGCCCGAACTTTTTAATGGACATGTTTCGGTCCTACAACTATAAAGCCTGACATCAATTTGTCCGGATCGAAACCGTCCTAGACTAGCCTGTTAACACCCTTGAATAGGGGAGTCATGCTCATAAGGTTATGAAAGAAATAGGGTATCAATGTGGGATCCACATAGTTAGGATGTGAGAGGGCAGCGTTGGGATCTATTTTCCTTCTTTTTTTTTGTAATAATTACTAATCCGAGTGAGAATAAATGCTGGGAAGGATTTAAGAAGTTGCCAATTTAAGAGAGTTTCCCAAGCCAAATGCACCAGTGGACAAGAATTAGGTTTGTCAGAAAGGGCCACAAGATCATGGAAAATATAGAAAACTTTCAAGAGACTAGAGAGTGTTCATTATGTGACAGGGCATCGAGAAGAATCCCCCCAATTACTAGCTTTGGGATTTTTTTTACTGTAAAGGCTACTGTGAAAACTGAAAAATCATAAATGAAATTATTTAGGGAAGAAGATCTATGAGTTGGTAGGACATATTAGAATCTTATATGCCAAAGGGGAAAATAGAAATACAAGAAAAACCAATAATCGATCACTTAGAAGAGAGAGAGATTGAGACAAAAGTAACTATTTTTCCCTTTTTTTTTTTTATTTTTTTTATTTTTTTTATTTTTTTTAATTATATAGTTAGTCAAAATAGGTGGACATTATCAAATTTCTTTTAAAGAATGGCTTCTTAAACACCAAAAAAATGTCCAACATTTAAAATATGTGGAGAAATGATATGGTGATTCCGACCATTAGACATAAAATATATTATTTGGATTAGCTATATATGTTAAAATGGTTAAAAATAATCAAATTCCCTCCTATGTATGTGTTCATGTATATCGTAGCTGAAACTTGGGTTGTGTTTGTGTGTATTATTGCAATCCATTCTAAGTTAAGAATACATTCTAAATGACAAAAATAATGTAATTGTTATTCAATTTTAGAATGGAACGCGATTCATTCTCTATCGCACTTTATCCTATTCTAATTTTATAGAAATGCACTCTCCAATCTAAAAATGCATCTCCAATACATTCCAGGAATGCATTTATCTTATTCTAATATTATAAGAATGCATTCTTCAATCTAAAAATATATTTTCAAGAATACATTCCAAGAATACATATCAAACAAACCCTTGAATTGGATCCATCTGAATTGCCACATGCAATCAAATTTAAACAGGGAGAAGCAAGTGCAGTTCCATTAATCCAATGGTTTGAGTCCTACAATGATGGTATTATTTGAAGGATTACAATTGTTCACTTACTTTTGGGTTGCACTAAGTATGCATTCTTGGTTAAGAACACATTCTAAAATAACAAAAACAACATTTAATATGTATTCTCATTCTCAAATAATAGATTGTATTCTCTAATAAAACCCTTTTCAGAACACCTTTTTTAACCACATTCTCCATTCTTAACAAAAATGTCTCAGTTCTAGTCTGTTCTCAATTTCTCATTATACATTAGGATGTATTTTATATTCTAAATATATATATCAAATTTGGACTCTTCTCGCATCCAAATCATCTCCTCCTCGGCTTCTACCCCCATCGAATCGTTGGAATCCGTTGGAATTTGAACCTGTTTACCATTCCAACGATTGAATAGGATAAAAGCCGGAGAAGAGAGGATTTGCAGTCGTGAGTCGTGATTCGAGCTTTGGTATGAACTCGGAACTGAAAGTCACGTGGACTACCCAGTTTCGTAGGCTTTTTCCAACCAGCGTTTTCCATTTCGCGACTACCAAAAAAAAAAAAAAAAAAAAAAAATTTCCTTTCGTGGTTCTGACTTCTGAGTCTCAGACTGATGGGAGCTATCATACGCTGTACAGCAGATTCCGCTAAAATGCGCCAGATCATCAACTTGCGATTCCACGGTCAGAACTAAAAGGACACTTGGCCATAATTGGATTGGATCTAACGGTAATCAACATGCAAACATGGTGGGGTCCACTTATTTGGGAAGCAGAAAGTTATGAAGTTGTCAATCCCCGTATGTACTGATATGACCTATCCTTGTGGACCCCATCATTGAGATACTAACAAAATATCTATGCAACATTAACGTATACGACTTTTTCCTTCTTTCCTGCATCGTCACCATCGACACCATTTATAAACTACGCCTATAGTCAAACGGCGCAGTTTAGAGAATGAATCATTATTGAGGTCCAATCGGCTCAAACTAAAAACCAGACCGATTCGAACCAAAATTTGTATGATTTCATATTGAATTTTATTTTTAAAAATTGATTAAAAATTGAAACCAATTCTAACAGATTGAATGGTAAAAATAAATAATTTTATTTTTAAAAAATAAAAAATTGAGATATTCATTGATTGTTTTGATTTTATAAACCGGTTTTTATTGAACCGAACCGACCATTTGACACGATATAAAAAATAAAAAGAAAAAAAAAATAATTTAATTGTAAAAAAGGAAAGATTTGATGACGTTTGACATGTCACCGAGAGCAGCCGCAGCGACGATTTCGGATGAAAACTGCAAAGGTTGAGTCTACGGACTCGTTGGAGCTATAAAAAGGAGTTAATAAAATGGCTTCAATAAATTATGAATTATCTTATCTTATTTTCTCTCTCTAATGATGTATTAATACAGAGGAGTTTACCTTCTATTAATTCCTTTTTTGTCAGTATATTTTATTTTCTCTTTCTCTCTCTAGCCTGCCTACTCAGCCTAACGGGGATTTTCGTTTTCCTTCCTTCCTCTTCCTCTTCCTCTCTCTCTCTCTCTCTCACATTTCCCCCAATACTTTTTTGTGAATGCCACGTGGTTCCTATTGTCCAGCGATCCAGCAACCAAAGTTGCAGGTCTAAGAACTTCTCTTTTTCAGTCCACTTCGTTCCCTCTCTTTCATCTATCTCTACCGGTTTCCTCTCCATGTGAAAGCCAAAAGAAAGCAATGATATATCTCTTACATGTTTATACAATCTCTCTACAATCGGAACGACGACGATTTCTACTGTTACTTGATCCTCAACTGCTGTTCTACTGTTCGATTATTATTTCTCAATTCACGCGAAAATTTGTGTCTCTGGCTTGTTTTTCTTTGTCTAACAATTCTGATCGGGTGTTTTAATATTCGATTGTTATTTATTGAGATCCGTCGTGTTTGGGATCGGTGTGATCTTCGAGTTGTTTTCGTAGTCATCGTTTTGGATCCGATCGGGGAAGTGGCAGCGCCGGGCGATGGCGCTGTTCAGAAGGTTGTTCTATCGGAAGCCGCCAGATCGGCTTCTGGAGATCTCCGAGAGGGTTTACGGTATGTTTTCTTGTCAGTAAGATCTCGAAACATTATCACCTGGTGAATATTATGTTGCATATCAGAGGGTTTTTTTTTTTTTTATTAATTTTTTTTATGGGGGTGGTTACTGCTAAATTACAAATTCCTAGCCTTTTCCTCTTACATGCACACAATTCCGTTGCACATTGCCTCAACCATAATTCATCCTGAATTTGCCCCCTAGGTTAACTTGTTGAAATTTGTGATATTCTGTGGAGAGGATTTGCAAATTTTAAATTTGACGGAACTTTCGTGCTGAGCTTGAGGGGTAATTAGGAATTCGGAGAGGAATCAGGCATTTCTGTGAGTTCGAATACCCCTCCTCCTGTCTTCTCTCCCTTCATATTCATGTTTACTTGCAAATTTGAAGAGTTTACGGGAACTCCCCATTTGTTTGGAAGAATGCTGGCTAGAACATACAAGAATTGAAGTATTTATTACTTGGTCCTTTGGAGGTCCTGTTGCATTCGCTTTTGTGTTGTACTTTGTTTCTTACAAATTTGGATTCGGATATGTTGTATGCAAGATTAGTTAAGCTATCAGTGTATTTGGAAGGGTTCTGTTGATCCTGTGGTGAAGTCCTTACTGACTTAACGAGAAGTTTCGGTGATTTCACTGAATTTTCTTGTTGCCATTGTAGATGCAGACTGTCTTTCTGGATAACAGTAGCTGCTTTTCACCTCTGGTTTCTTTCAATGATTTTTCTCAATGGTTACTGAATGTTTCAATCTTTGGAATAGGTGGATTGGATGGAATTTTTGGTACTAAATCAATTATCATTTGTGATTGAAACCTGAAGGCTTTTATTTTGTTATGGGTAATACATTGTGTCAGAAGAAACTGAACTCTCTTTCATAAAATTTAGCCTGTTGTGACATTCTTGATTTCATCTGTTTTGGAATCTGGAAACTGTTTGCTTTACGTATGAGTCTTTCTTCTGCATTTGCCATCTAATTTCTGCTCCTTAATGAATGTCCTTTGTTTTCTTCAAGAGTAGAAAAAGTAAAGGGTTTTTTTTGGATTAATTTAAAAAGTAGAGAAGGATTGTGCTTTTAGCAGGAGGAGATTAATTGCTGGACTTCTTCTGATATTCAGGCCTTTTCTCAAGTCTTTTAGGATAATTGAATCTCTTTATTTGTGAGAACTTCAATCTCTTAGGATAATGACAATTGACAAGGTTATAATTCTTTTTCTTATCTTTTTCCCTTTCACAAGAACTTATTACCATCAGCTCTCAAGATTAGGCATTGCTGTTAACAAAACTTTATTTCACTGGTTGATTTCTGGAGTGGGCTCTCAATAGGTACAAGTTATTCATGTTCAGAGGCAAACGTTTTTGTAGAGTTCCACAATCATCTATTGTAGGAAGAAAAAGAAAATCATCTTGAAAATAGACGTTTTACACTTTTAGGGTTCAGGCTACTTTTCTCTTTCCGTTTCTTCCCCCACTATCTTTTAACTACTTTCTGGTGTAGATATGATTTCATCAATTTAAATTTGTTCAATGTGCATAGTTAATTGTCATGGATCTGGACTTAGCATTTGCAAAATTCTGATTGTTATTATTGCGTTTGGCACAGTGTTTGACTGTTGCTTCTCCACGGATGTTTTGGAAGAGGATGAGTACAGGGTTTACTTGGGTGGGATTGTGGCACAGCTACAGGACCATTATCCTGATGCCTCTTTCATGGTATTCAACTTTAGAGAGGGAGAAAGGAGAAGCCAAATATCAGATACATTGTCAGAGTATGACATGACTGTCATGGACTACCCTAGGCAATATGAGGGGTGTCCTTTGTTACCATTGGAGATGATTTATCACTTCTTGCGGTCAAGTGAGAGCTGGTTGTCACTGGAAGGGCAGCCAAATGTGCTGCTGATGCACTGTGAGAGAGGAGGATGGCCTGTGCTTGCTTTCATGCTTGCAGGTCTTTTGCTATATAGGAAACAATATACTGGGGAGCAGAAGACTTTGGATATGATTTACAAGCAAGCTCCTAGGGAGCTCCTTCATCTCCTGTCTCCTTTAAACCCACAACCTTCACAAGTGAGATATCTCCAGTACATCTCCAGAAGGAATCTTGCCTCTGATTGGCCACCACTTGATACACCTTTGAATTTGAATTTTCTTATTCTCAGAGTCCTTCCCATGTTTGATGGAGAAAGGGGTTGCAGGCCAGTAGTTCGTGTTTCTGGTCAGGACCCTTCAACTTTGACTAATAGAAGTTCAAAGACTCTTTTTTCAACTGCAAAGACAGTGAAAAACATTCGTCACTATCAGCAGGTAAAGCTGAGTTCCCACACCTGAAATCTAAAAGATGAATCTTTTTGGTTCTTAAGAATTTTGATCTGTAAATGCAGGCTGAGTGTGCACTTGTGAAACTAGACATCCATTGCCGTGTTCAAGGTGATGTGGTTCTTGAGTGCGTCCATTTGGATGACGATCTGGTGCGTGAGGAAATGATGTTCCGAGTTATGTTTAACACAGCATTTATCCGCTCAAATATATTGATACTCAACCGTGATGAGGTTGATGTATTGTGGGACTCCAAGGACCAGTTTCCGAAGGATTTCAAAGCAGAGGTAGGTGATTGTTTTTCTTCCACAGTATTGCCTTCTGCTGATACTATATGAGGTTTATTGACACCTGTTTTTAAAATCAGGTACTATTTTCAGATTCCGATGCTTCTGGTTCTAACATTTCCTCAGAAGTGACAACTGAAGATGGAGATGAGACAGAAGGGGCTTCAGAGGAGTTTTATGAGGCAGAGGAGATCTTCAGCAATGTAGATGGGCAAATTGGAAAAGGGGACCCGGATATGCAAGAAGTTTCAGACAGCATGTTCTATGATGTGAATTCCAAACCAGAGAGGAAGGAGGATATTCTTCTCCAAACAATTAAAGGGAGTGCGATAGATGAAGTGAATCAGAAATGGGATAGAAAGCAGGACTCAGATTTACAGGCAAATGAAAACAGGATTTCTGATGATGGAAATCAGAAATTGGCGACAAATGAGGATGAAAACAGAAATTTAGAAACGATATCAGTGACAACTGGTGTGCAGCATGAGCTGGAAAACAAAGCAGTGACTTCTAGCATAAGTTCCAAACAGGGAATGAAGGAGGCTATTGATCTCCATATGGTTAATGAAATGGGTAAAGGGAATCAGAAACAGGACATGAAGGAGGATTCTGATTTACACACAACTCGAGATAGAACTTTTGATGATGGAAATCACAAGTTGGAAATAAATGCAGACGTACATGGAAGACTTGAAACAAAATTATCGATTACCGATGTGCGCCAGGAATTGGAAAGCAAGGCAGTGACTTCTAACATGCACAGGAAACTAGTTGAGGTGGGCAGTACAGCGAATGAAGAGAGTCTTGATACTCAGAATAAAAACGATTTGAAGTTTCTGCAGCAAAAGTTGGACACAGATATTTGTAGTGCAGAATCTGAGAAATTGCTCCTCCCGTCATCTAAGAAACCACCATTTTCCAATACAAACTTATCTTGTGATCCAGTTGTAGCTAAACAAAAGATTATAGAGCAAGAATACGATGGTGTTTCTATGAAATCAGTAAAATCAAATACTGTATCTCGATGGATCCCACCAAACAAAGGTCCTTACACTAATTTTGTGAATGTGCTATCTCATCCTCCATCGAGATATAACAGTGCACCACCTGTTCTCGCCATTACTGATGTTTCACATGATTATGGAACAACTGAGTCTCCAAAGTCTCTACCATCTGTTGTTTCCAATCCTGAAGATGTGATTCCATCTGACCATAGTGAAGAAGAACACAAAATTGATCGAATTGCACCTTCAAAATATGCGGAGGATGTACTGGCTCCCATTTCATCGTCATTACACCCCCCATCACCACCGGAACCTCCTCCTTCACCTCCTTTTTGGGCAGGAACTTCTGTTCCATCCCCACCACTTCCTTTCTCTAGCACTTTGCCGCCTTCTTTGTCCCCACGATCACTTCCACTTCCACCTAAAAACGAAAGAACATCACCACCGCCACCTCCTCCTCCTCCTCCTCCACCTCCTCCATGTAATAAAGTGTTGCCTATTTCACCTCCTCCTCCCCCTCCATCTACGAGCATTTCGGTAACTGCTCTAAGTCTTTCTCACAAGAAAAATGCAGTTGGATCAATTGTGCCTCCTCCCCCACCTCTTCCTCCACCCCCGTACTTCGGTGGAATGTTCTCCCCTTCACCTCCCCGTCCTCCTCCCCCTCCTCCTCCACCTAGAAATACTTTTGATGGGTCAGTTACCTGTCCTCCACCCCCTTGGATGGCCGGAGCTTCTTCAAATAGCTCTTCTGTATTGCCAACACCTCCACCCCCTCTCCTCCCTTTAAAACCGTCTTCCAATGCAACAAAGTCCATTGGAGTCCCATGCCCCCCTCCCCCACCTCCACCGCCTCTTATTAATGGATTCCAACCTCCTCCTATGCATATAGCTCCACCTCCACCTCCACCTCCTCCATCACCACCTCCTAGAGGTGGAGCTCCACCTCCTCCTCCGCCCCCTCCTATGTATGGAGCTTCACTTCCTTTGCCACCCCCTCTTATGTATGGAGGTCCATCTCCTCCGTCATCCCCTCCTATAGATAGAGCTCCACCTCCTCTGCCACCTCCTCCACCACCCCCTCCTATGCATGGAGCTCTACCTCCTCTGCTGCCACCTCCTATTAGTGAAGCTCCACCTCCTCCGTTATATGATGGTCCACTTTCGTCACGATCTCCTCCCTTTGGTGGGGCTCCACCCTCACCGCCCCTTCCTCCATTACGTAGAGTTCCCCCTCCCCCTCCTCCGCCACCCCCTCCTATGTATGGAGCTCCACCTCCTCCGCCACCACCTCTTGCACGTAGACCTCTGCCACCACCTCTTGCACGTAGACCTCCACCTCCTCCGCCGCCCCCTCCTATGTATGGAGCTCCACCTCCTCCACCACCACCTCTTGCGCATGGACCTCCCCCTCCTCCGCCGCCCCCTCCTATGTATGGAGCTTTATCTCCTCCACCGCCACTTCCAAAGAGTGGAGCTGTACCTCCTCCACCACCACCTCCTCCTCCATTACGTGGTGGTCCACTTACGCCACAACCACCTCCCCCTCCCCCTGTTCCTTCTATGTATGGAGCTCCACCTACTCCACCACCCCCTCCTATGTATGGAGCTTCACCTCCTCCGCCACCACCTCCTCCGCCACCACCTCTTGCGCGTGGACCTCCCCCTCCTCCGCCACCCCCTCTTATTTATGGAGTTCCATCTCCTCCGCCGCCACCTCCTAGGACTGGAGCTCCACCACCTCCACCACCACCTCCTTTGTTACATGGTGGTCCACTTACGCCACAACCTCCTCCCTTACATGGGGGTCCACCCCCACCTCCCCCTCCTCCTCCACCGTCCCGTCCTATGTATGAAGCTCCCCCTCCTCCCCCACCCCCTCCTAGGTATGGAGCTCCACCTCCTCCGCCACCCCCTCCTATGTATGGAGCTCCACCTCCTCCGCCACCCCCTCCTAGGTATGGAGCTCCACCTCCTCCACCACCCCCTCCTATGTATGGAGCTCCACCTCCTCCACCACCCCCTCCTTTCAGTGGAACTCCGCCTCCCCCGCCACCACCTCCAATGCATGGAGGTCCACCTCCTCCACCACCTCCTCCCTTGCGTAGTGGTCCACCTATGCCACCACCTCCTCCCTTTCATGGGGCTCCACCTCCACCACCCCCTCCTCCATTACATGGAACTCCACCTCCTAGTGGAGCTCCACCGCCACCGCCGCCTCCAATGCATCGGATTCCAGCTCCACCACCACCTACTATGCGTGGTCCACCGCCTCCTCCACCTCCAATGCGGGGAGCTCCACCACCACCACCCCCTCCCACTGGTGGAGCACCACCTCCACCACCACCTCCTGGTGTTCCTCGTGCACCTGGTGCTCCTCCCCCCCCTAGACCTCCAGGTGGTGCACCTCCTCCACCCCCTCCCTTTGGAAGTAAAGGAGGAGCTCCACCTCCTCCCCTTGATGCAAGAGGTTTAGCATCAGGAAGGGGGCGTGGACTTATACGTCCTGGAGGTGCAAATCAGTCTGCTGCTCGAAAGTCATCATTGAAGCCCCTACACTGGGTGAAGGTAACAAGAGCAGTGCAAGGAAGCTTGTGGGCAGAATTACAGAGACATGGAGAACCTCCAACGTACTGCTACTTTCTTTTACTGAGATTCTTTTCTGATTTTGTTATGATGTTTTTTGTGGATTTGTTTCTTTACTATGGTTTCCCCTTTGCTCCTCCTGCACACATTTGCTCCGTCTCTGTAATTTTTGTTCTAAAATGTGTCAAGGCGGAATGCAGTTTCGTTTCAATCCCATCATATTTATCTTAAAACTATTGTTTGGTTTTATGGTTATTTGGTTTCCGTTAAATATCTCATTTTAATTCTATGCTAGCGCCCCAGAATTTGACGTTTCAGAGCTCGAGAGTCTCTTCTCCACTGCTCCGAAGCAGGCTGATAGCTCAGGGGGTAAATCTGGAGGACGACGCAAGTCAGTTGGGTCAAAAACTGACAAAGTACACCTGGTAATATATGCAGAATATTCATGTTTTCATCAGGCACTAAAGTTCTTTGTTTCTCTGAGGTTCCTAGAAGTACCATCTTCTTGTTTTATAATTCATCTCTTTGTTGTTACCTTAACTCAGCTAGACTAATTTTGTGTGTTGTTTCTTCCATGGTTCTAGGTTTCGTCGTCAGCCAACAGTAGAAATTATGGTCATACTCATACATCTCTTATTGTCCTTTGTAGGTTGATTTAAGGCGGGCCAATAATGTTGAAATTATGCTCACTAAAGTTAAGATGCCACTTCCTGATATGATGGTAAGCTAGCTTTGGCTTTCAAGTTCATTTATACACTAGTGATTTCTGTTTCATGAAGTATGTGATAAAAAAAATGGTAGTAGAGGAACCATGGAAGAAATTAAAAAAGCTTGTCTATTACCTCTTTTAAGGATTTATGCTCACAATTTAATATCAATAAGTATGATCTTACATCAGCCAATGCTCAAAGGCGTAGTAATACTAGAGCCTTAAGGTATTTCTAGGTTTGTCACATTACAGAATAAATATCTAATATAAAATAATTCTTTCTTTTTAGAAATGAATAATATTGAATATCATTCTTAGGCCTATTAAAACAAAATGCTTCTAGTTCAAAATATGTAATTTTATGTGATGGGGAGTTTAAATTAACATTGACCTGCTTGGAAGAGCAGGGATTTTTTTTTTCAATTTATAAGTAGTTGGGTATTGGGGGCTGATATGTCGTCATAATTTGGTTTTTAACATCTATTGGATTTCCTATTTACCTTTTGGACCCAGAGATATTCAAATTATGATGTATGTTCATTTCATTTACTATTCCAAAGTCTGGACCTATTTTGTGGTGCAACGGGATCACTTGAACCTTTTGTTTTCTCGTCTTATCTAGAATCCTACATTATGGATATTTATGCCTGCAGTATAAAGAGTAATTTTTGGGATTAATCTGTGTAATTAGGATTTAAGATCCTTCGGGTAAACTTACAGCTGTAGGTGCTGTTAAGTTTTTAGTTCTGTAGTCTAGGTGTCACCTAGCTCAGTGCTGTTTAGTAGTTCTGTGCTATCTAGTGGTTAAAGACCTTTTTAATTTCAATCTCTTGTAATATCGACTTGGACTAAACTTCTGTCCGACATCCCTTTGTGTTTACTCTTTAATATTATAAATAAGATGGGGGGTGAGGGGAGAGAATGTTGAATACATTCTCTTCCCTTTCATGGTTCTCTTTTTCTTACATCTCTTCCTCTCCTTTTTTTTTTTTGGGTTCTGGTTCCTTCAAGGATTGAATCACAAGTCCTGGTGCTGTTTTCTTCTGGTTTCTTCAAGGATCGATATTTTTGTTAGTTTTGGTCCTGGTTCTGGTTCCTGGTATGCGATCTGAGATCTGCCTGGCTATTCACAGCAGGTTCTGATCCATATATTTTGGCAGGTATCTGGATCCTATTCCCAGAAGCTCGAAATTGCTTCCTTGAGGTATGAAACCTGCTCTTCTTATCGTGAGTTGGAGAAGAAGGGTCTATTTGTTTAGTCCCTTATTTCATCTTGTTTGTCTGTTTACTTAAAGAGTCAGTTTGCTTAGTCCCTTATTTCATCTTGTTTCCTGAATTTTCCTTTCTAAGGGCCTATTTGCTTAAGGTCTGTTTGGTTGACTCTAGGAGTATTTGACAATTCTGATTATTTACAGAATTGCCATTCCCTCTTACCAGCTTGTCTTATTTACTGTTTTGCCACTGGTATTGCTAATTGAGCATTCCATTCACAATGAGTGATTTCAAGACTCCCTCAGACTCTGTCCATGTCAGATTACTTTTATCAAGTTGGTTGGTCCTTCCAACTACCTGCTCTAGGCGCAAGCTGTGAATGTTTACACATGGTTTTAAAACTCGACCGAGAAGGGTCGAGATCTCGACCTTCTCGGTGGTCTCGACCCTCTCGACAGGGTCGAGACGAGATTACTGGTCGAAACTGGGTCTCGACCAGTTCTCGACTGGTTCTCGACTGGTTTCGACCAGTTTCGAACTGGTCCAAAGCTTATATAAGAGTCTCGGTCGAGATCTCGACCGAGACTCATTTTTCTTCTCAATTCCCTTCTGTTTTCTTCTCCTCCTCCATTCCTTCTTCTCCAACCTTGCATCTAAGGTTCGAAAACCTCTGTTCTTTGCAAATCTCTCCATCAAACTGTTGTTGGAGGCTCATTTTGACATATTCTTTGCAAATCTAAGGTTTGAGGTATGGTTTTTTTCCCCAAAAACTTACTTTTTTACATGAATATGTTCAATACATGTTGGTTCATCATGAAATTTATATATGTGAGAGTCATTAGGCCGATCTACAACCTTATCCTTTCGAAATTATTTTCTTGCATATATACTTTTTATTTTGATTTTCTGTTAAAAAAATGTATTTTTCAGCAATTAAAAATTAAAAAAAATATGATAAATATTAATTAGATGGTATTGAAAATATTATATGATGAACACCATTGGCCGATCTACGCGGCCACGGTTTCATTTTTTTTTTCCTGTATATATATATATATATTTTCTTCACCAAAGTCAATATGATCAGATGGAACCTGCACGCCACTCTACATATGATTAGACATTGAGATGGACTAATGGGAATGTATTATTTCATTTTGAGTTTTTAAGTCTTTCATATAATGAGTACTTGTAAACTATGTTATTTTGTGGGATTTATGATTTATGAATGTATGATTTTTCGATAATGTGATTAGTTTTTATGCTTCAAATGTGTTTATATATGTTGAATAAGTATTTTCCTGCAATATATAGCCTTAAAATGGCTCTAAAATGGACTTAAACAGCAAAAAATGGCTTAAACCATAAAAAAAACCCGTCGAAACTCCCATTTTTACCCTTTGGGAGTTTCGGCAGGTTCTTGCCGAGATCTCGATCTCGGTAATCTCGGTTTTCTCAAGGGTCGAGACACCCTCGAGAACCGAGATTTCGAACTATGTGTTTACATCATTGCCAAATGATAAACTAGCTTATTTGACGGATGATCCTCCTGATTCCAAAGCTACGACTGATTCTACAGACCTGATTGAAAATGCCATTGTTCTGGTTTGGCTGTGGAATAGCATGGATCCTTCTATTGCTGCTAATGTCATGTTCCACTCCACTATCAAAGGTGTTTAGAATAAGTGAATATCTTAAAAGAGAACTATGTTCAAGACACTATCTTGTCTTGTGTTTATGATTTACATGAGTGATTTTTCAATTGTAAACAGGGAGACATTCATTCCAGAATTTTGTAGTACTCTAAAGGTATTTGGGAAGAATTGAATGTCCATCAACCCCTCACTACTGACTGTACTACTCTGAAAGCTCAGCGTGTAGAATTTCTGGTGGCTTCCTTTCTTTCTAATCTCAGTTTTGAGTTGCAACCTCCTAAAAGCCAACCTTTTGTTAGTGATACAGTTCTCACTTTAAATGACGCCTTCTGTTGTGTTCAGTGTATTGTCTCTCGACTCTCTCCTACCTTCTCCAAATCTGATGGCGTTTCTACCAAAGATAGTTCAACATGGTTTGTTGGCAATAGCAACTAGGGTCACGGTAATTCTGGTAGAGGCCGCGGTGGAGGTCTGGTGGTCATGGCTCTTCTGATCAGCTATGCGTATGCAGAATCATACAGTTGATCGGTGTTGGGTAAAGCATGGTAAGCCTCCTCAGTGGGGTTCCGGGTCTCTTTATCAGTTTGTGGGTACAGTCAGTTCTGATGGTGATACTTATATACCAGCTCCTTCCGATGGTGACTTATCTTCCTCTATTACTGTGTCTAAAGAGGATTTTCGGCATGCTTACTCCTCTCAATTAGCTAGATACTCAGGGATTTGCTTTTGCTTTTACTTCCACGGCTGCATTGGCACATACATGTATTACTGCCTTACTTGCATCCATAGCCTCTACTCCTTGGGTAATTTACTCTAGTGCCTTTTCTCATATGATTGGTAAGGTCTCAATATTTTCTTCTTTTGACCGTTGTCCTCAACAAACCAATGTTTATTTGGCTGATGGCTATACTACCTACGTTTTTGGTAAGGGTGATGTATCCCTGTCACCTACTTTATCATTGTCCTATGTTCTTTATGTCCCTCGTTTGCCCATGAATTTACTTTCAGTTAGCACTTTGGTAAAGGCTCTTAACTGTTATGTTACTGTTTTCCCCACTTGTTGTGTATTTTAGGATCTACAGGCAAAAACGACGATTGGTGGGGGACATGAAAAGGGCGGGCTTTTCTATTTGGTTTACCTTCTATTTTTCGTTGCTACTCTCACCACTACTATCAGTGTTTCTCTACTACAATGGCATTATCACTTGGGTCATTTGTCTCTCTCCAAGTTATAAAAGATGGTTCCAAGCTACAAGTCTGTCAATACTCTTGAGTGTGAGGCATGCCAACTAGGAAAACACCACCGCTTGTCCTTCCCTTCTCGGGATGTGTCCAGAAGTCCTAGCTTTTTATTTTTTAGTTTACTCCGACATTTGGGCTCCCATTAGAGTAAAGAGTCGTTCTGGTTTTAGCCATTTTGTTTCCTTTGTAGATTGTTCTTATGCCACTTGGTTATATCTTTTAGAGGAACGTTCAAAGTTTATTACCATTTTTAAACAAATTTATTTAGAGATTAAGAATCAGTTTGGTGTTAGTATTAAAAATTTTAGGTCTAACAATGCTCTTGAATACACTTAAACTGTTGTTTCACCAGACCAATTGCTCTTTCACCCGTCTACAAAATGGGGTTGCTGAATGTAAAAACCTTCATTTATTGGAGACTGGAGGTTGCTTTTTTTTTTTTTTTTTTTGTTCATATGCACTTGCCTTAATATTTTTGGGGTGATGCAATCTTGACCGCCTGCTACCTAATCAATCGAATGCCTTTTTCGGTTCTTTAGGATCAGTCACTTATTTCCCTGGTTTCCCCATCCTCTCCATTGTTTTCTTTACCATCGTGTATCTTTGGGAGAACTTGCTTCGTCTATGACCTTTGGCTATCCTGGACTAGTTGTCCCCTAGTGTAGTTAAGTGTGTTCTTATTGGATAAAGCTACTCTCGCATTCAGAAATGGTATTGGTGTTATGATCCTTTCACCCGGCGATAGTTTGTTAATGCTGATGTCACGTTCTTTGAGAACCCACCATATTATCCGGCTCCCGGCTCCGACACACCAATTCCAGCCTTGGTTCCATTCAGTGATGTGGTTTCCCCACTCGTAACGGCACCAGCCCCAGCTCCAGCTCTTCTCCAGGTGTACAGTCGTTGCCCACAACCAGCACCAGGTTTGCTCTGGCACCTGCACAAGCATCGACACCAATACCTGCTTTGCCATCTGCATCGGCACTGCCAATTGCTCCCTCATTGTTTTCCTCACTGGACCCTTTGTCTGCTGATCTTCCTATTACACTACGCAAAAGTACCTACTCTTGTACTCAGCCATCGTAGGTATCACATCCTATTACTCTTTATGTGTCTACATCGCATCTCCCATTATTCCACCAGTCCTTTGCGTATTCCCAAATCTCATACTGAAGATTTAACCCGGCTTGAGTGGAAGAAGGCTATGGATGTCGAGATGGATGCTCTTCTTTCTTGAGACCCGGTCCCTTATTGATTTACCTCCGGGTAAGGAGGTGATTTGTTGTCGTTGGGTATTCACTGTGAAGTATAACCCAGATGGTACCGTGGAACGTCTGAAGGCACACTTTGTTGCCAAAGGTTTTACCAAGACCTATGAGTTTGGTTACTTTGAGACTTTTTCACCCATTGGTCATCTCAATTCTGTTCAGGTTCTTATATCCTTTGTATCTGGACTGACCTCTTTTTCAATTGGATATTAAGAATGCCTTTTTATATCGTGACTTACATGATGACGTCTATATGGAGCAACCTCCAAGGTACGTTGCTTAGGGGGAGATTGCTGCCCACAGTTTGTAAATTTCACAAAGCAATTTATGGTCTAAAACAATCTCCTCATGCTTGGTTTGACAAGTTCACAAAAGTCGTGGTTGATTATGGGTTCAAACCTTGCTATTTAGATCACTTAATCTTTGTTCGTTGCCACAATTTGAAGGTTGTTATTTTTGTGGTATGGATGACATTATTATTTCTGGAGATGATTTGATAGGTATTGATGAGGCTAAAGCCTACCTACGTCGGCATTTTCAAATGAAGGATTTGGGTGTTCCTCATTATTTTCTAGGAATTAAGGTGGTTTAGATAACCAAAGGTATTAGTGTTTCTCAGCGGAAATATGTTCTTGATCTTCTGACTGAAATAGGTATGCTCGGCTACAAACCTGTTGATATTCCTATGGGTCCTCACTTAAGCTGGCTACCTGTGATGATGTGGATTTTTCTAACATCCATTAGTATCGCCGTTTTGTTGGGAAGCTTATCTATCTCATTATTACTAGGTCTGACATCTCCTTTTCTGTTGGAGTTATTAGTCAGTTTATGACTTTATGTAGACTCTGAAACAGGTTAATGGTGATGTTGCTTGTCGGATTTTGAAATATTTTAAGGGCGCTCCATAGTTGTCAAGGTGACCCAAGATGTTAGAGGCCATCCTAGGCGCCTAGGGGTTGCCTAGGTGACCAAGGCGTTCCTAGTGTATTTTTTTATTTCTAAAATATTAATACTATATTAATGTTTATATATATATCCAGTATTCTATATAAATAATCAACATTTAAGACATAACCTAATTAATATGAGAAAATCAACAAATAATGAATAAAGTATAGGACATAAAGAAGCATATTTATAAAAAACAAAAAAGCACAAATCAATAAACTAAAAAGTTAGAATATCATAGCATATGAGTAAAAAGCAAGATTGCAAGAGGAAGACTATAATATACTTAAAGAACTAAAGATCAAGTTACTTAAAAAATATTATACTATTGTTAGTTGTTACCTCTATGATGCCAAAGTAAGTGCTTGTCCCTCTATTCCTCAGTAGCTAAGTGGTAGAGCAGTCGACTATTAACTGGCAGGACGTAGGTTTGGCGACATTGGCATCTCAATCTCGGACTGGTTTTTAATATAAGAATAAAAAAATCTTCTCATTTTTTCCGTTAGGGAACTCAACAGTGTGTGGCCGATAATGGGGATGGTTGAATTGCGGGTAAATAGAAACCTTAAGGGGAGGTACGTGAAATTTTCTATTAATTAATGATTTCTATACACATATGCAACAAGGTAACAGCCCAGGCTTTCAGGACGTCCAAGGCAACACCTAGGTGACGTCCAGAAGACCTAAGCGGTCGGTTGCCTTTTGAACATCAACTAGGCGCCTAATTGCCTAGCATATAAAACACTGCCCGGATGCCTAGACGCCTAGGCGACACCTTGACAACGGCGCTCCTGGTAAAGTATTGCTTTATAATCCTCATCAAAATATTATGTGGTTATTCTGATGCTGATTGGGATGGTGTTGATGGTGATTGTCGGTCTACTATTAGTTGACTGTACCTTTTTTGGTAGTAATCTTATTATATGGCATAGCAAGAAGCAGACTATCGTTGCTCGGTCTAGTGCTGAGATGGAATATTGTGCTATGGCTCATACTACTGTATAATTAATGTGGGTGAAGTTTATTCTTGGTGAACATGGCTTTTCGATTACATTGCCTGTTTCTCTGTCCTGTGATAATGAGGCAGCTATTCATATTGCTAACGACCCAGTTTTTTAGGAGCATACCAAGCATATAGTACTGTAGTTGACAGTCATTTTGTTCGTGATGACGTTATGCATAATCTCTACTCCGTTTACAAGTTCCAATTCTCAACTTCGTGATATGTTCACAAAGGCGTTGTTCAAAGTTGTATTTCTTCATAATTGTTCCAAGCTGGGTCTTGGTGATATTTATGCTCTGAATCTAGTTTGAGGGGGAGTGTTAAGTTTTTAGTTTTGTAGTTTAGGTGTCACCTAGTCTTGGCTAGGTTTCTCCTAGCTTAATGCTGTTTGGTTGTTAAGTGCTATCTAGTAGTTAAAGTCCTTTTTAATTTCAATCTTTTGTAATGTCGACTTGGACTAGACCTCCATCCAAGTTGACTTTCCTTTTTGTTTACCCTTTAATATTATAAATAAGATTGGGGGTGTGGGGGGTGTTAATTAATTCAACATTCACTCCCCTCTCACGGTTCTTTCTATCTCGCTTATCTTCCTCTCGATCTCTCTTCTCCCCTCGTCCCCTGTTTCTATTGCTTCCATCATAGATTGCTGAGTTCTGGTTTATACTGGTTATATATTGTCAGTTGTCACAGGTTCTCTTCTGATTTTCTACTTAAAAACTATTGAGTAATTAAACTTGTGAATTGTGATTGCTTGATTGCTTCATATAAGTTATTTGTGGTCGAAAGATAAAAAGGCTCAAGATATATATATATATATATATATATATATTGATCGGTTCTACTCTAGGAGTTACTATTGGGGTGGGGAGCAGGTGCAAGAGAGCAAGAGAGGAGGCTCGAACTCGAGACCTACCTCCCGGCCCATGCTTCACCAAGCAAGGGCCAACCATCTGACCAAATGGGTATTTGCAAAAGGCTTAAGATTTTTTCGTATGGTAAAACTGTGGTTTGTTATAGGATCTTCTTGTCTTGGGCTTGCGAAGCTGGGAATTAAAGTTTGGATTGTTATTTAGGAAAAAAACTCTTCCTATTTTATGGAGAAGAAATAGTTTTGATATAATGATTTTTATTATGGTAAGATAATTTTCTGCAGAATTGAAAATCCAGCAGTACACTTTGAATATAAGGGTAAAACTATAGTTTCACAAAGAATTTGGCCAAACTGCAAAAAAAAAAAAGAAAAAAAAAATGGACTGTAGGTATGCTCAGTTGAAGAGGGCACACCAAAGAGATAGAATTCTTTTCAAGGTCTAAGGTCAAGTACAGTTTTTCGTCACCACAGGCGGTAAAACTCCTGAAAAGCTGGGTGTCAATACAAGTTATACTACAGTTTTTATGGGGCTTTATAGTTTGGTCTAGTGTTTGAGCAAACATAGTTGCTTGCAGGTTTCAATTTAAAACAGCTGAGAATTTTATAAAATTACAGAGGAATATATAATGAAAGAACAGAGGAGCAGAAAGCTAAGCAATCATAATTAGTTTCTAGTTCGTAGCTAGGGTTTTTGGGCAACCACACGTCATGTTCTCTGACTGAGGTGTCTGACTTTCGTTAGCTTGGAAAATCCATCAATTAAAAAATGCACTAAGCATAATTTACATCATACTTAATCAATTCCCGTGAAGTGGGTGGGGATGAAAAATATCAAATATATTGGTTTCCGTTTTGTGCCAGTGCCTTATATTACAGATTCTTACTGAGCTTGGTGACTTGGTCATGGCTTATTATTAATGCCAATATATTTGATATTTCTCACACCCACCCCACTTCGTGTTTCTATGTTCCACTTGCTATAAGGTGATTCAATGCTACAACTGCCATAGGAGTAGACCCTGTTATTAATGCCAATATAGCTCGGTGGTTTCAATTTTCTTTTAAATCATTATATGTCTCTATGTTCCATTTTAAGCTTAACTGTATATTTTCTTCTGGGATTGACCCTGTTAGCTGACCGTGTAGATGTTTACAGAGTGCAGCGTTAGCGTTGGATGATTCAATTTTAGATGTTGATCAGGTGGAGAATCTTATAAAGTTCTCTCCTACAAAAGATGAGATGGAACTTCTGAAGGTGAAGTAGATATATGAACAATCAAGTTTCTTAAGCTCTAAATTTCTAATGAATTTCTGACATTCTTTTCTGAACCATTCCATGGTTCTTTTAGAGCAGAATTGTCTCTTGTATGCAATGTGCTTTGAATATTTCATCTGATATTCCTCTCTTTGCTTGATGTCTTTTGTTATTCAGAATTACAGTGGTGATGTAGAAAACCTGGGGAAATGTGAACAGGTCTGTGAAGCTTGTGTTCTTGTCCAGATAGTATCTTACTTTTTGGTGACAGATTTCTCCTTTTGATTGTTACATTTCTACCTCCCATCTGTAGCAAAAGATTGGTACATAGTAATAAAATGTATGGTGGTGGCTTTGTTATTTCTCCATATTTGTTTTGACAGGTTTTCTGGACTGGAATTTGTGAAAAAAAAAATGGTTAATAACTAATAAGTGCATACTGATGCAACTTTGAGTGGACATTTCTTGAGCTACTCTGGTATGGATATGGCTCCCATTCAAGGATGTGGGGACTTCACCACTTTATAGTCTTTACATATTGATTAGTGGGTCCATGTATCATCCCAGCTGTCCAATGAATAGAATACCAATTTGATAGACCATAATCTATCAGCTGATATCCAGAACATTATATCCAATGCTTTACCTCATTTCTAGGACAGTTAGACAATTGGACAATAACTCATTAATTCTTTCATTAGTTGATGGTTAGGATAATACAATTCATGGTTTCTCTCTATTCTCTTTCTTGTGACTTGTAGCCTATATGCAATATCTAATTTATAATCTGGACCCATCTATGTGCCTTCAAAAGAAATGAACTAGAATGATCCCTTTGCCTTGATTTCTCATGCCTGGAAGCTGTTCTAGAAACCTTTTGTCTATTTGCTCATGTGTTATCTTTATAGAGTTTGACTTCTCTCTTTCTTGCTTGTTGGAAGCTATGTTAAAGTCTCCTATGTTTTCAACTATACGATGTGGGCATATTACCTTCTCTTTTATGTTTCCTTTATCTTTTTGACTTTTTCTTGATGTTTTGGTTATATTGTGACATTGATAGTTCACTTCTGATGTTGTAGTTCTTTTTGGAGTTGATGAAGGTGCCACGGGTGGAATCCAAACTAAGAGTGTTTTCTTTCAAGATTCAATTTGTCTCTCAGGTTCAGTGTTGTCTTTACTATTCTCCTGAGTATTGGAAAGTTTAGTTGTTGTCTGATTCTTGACCTTTCTTGCAGACTACAGAGTTTAGAAAGAGTCTGGAAATTGTAAACACTGCATGTGATGAGGTATTCTATTAATGCTTTTAATATTACATGCATCTGCTTAAATTTATTCCGACCTTAGTGCTCCACCTTTTGGAATGCTTAATCAGGTACGAAATTCAGAGAAATTGAAGGAAGTAATGAAGAGAATCCTATATCTTGGGAATACGTTAAACCAAGGAACTGCAAGGGGTACGTTATTTTCTGAAATGCTCTGGAGCTTTCTTTTGCTTAAAATTTTCCCAGTTTTTTGGAACTATATATATAGTTCTAAAGGAGGCTACTGCATTGCTTTTATCTTTGACATTTAATTTTTGGAATTATCCAAAAGTTGTGGCTCGTCAAAAGATGAGCATAAATATTTTGGTCAAACTCTCAGGAGATTGGAAGCCCTTGGTGAACAATAATATCCCCCAGGTGGACCATAAAATATAAAATATGAATATGTATATCAAGAGCTGTTTTGAGATGGTTTGTTCTCAGTTAAGTCTATGACCCTTTCAATACAAACAGGGATTAGTCAGACAAGCCTACTTCATTTATTAGGGTTTGGAAGGTTAAGGTCCCAATCAAAGTTAAATTTGTCTCTCAACAGATCCTAAATGTGGACCGATTGTGCTTTAGAGGAGTGGCAGATGCAAATCCCAAAATTATGCGTATCATATGAGAGGGGGGTGGAATCTGTTACTCATCCATTGCTTTTTTTATCTTTATTTTTGTCTACATAGCTAGGCGGCTACTAGGCATCGGCCGTCGAGGCACCTTGAGCGTCCAGCGACCTTCCAACGCCTTGTGTCACCTTGTCGCCGTGATACCTATGTTTGTCTATTTTATTTGAGGTGTCATTTATAGACGGGTTTGAGAAAGTCTGGGAGACATGCATAATTTGATTCTTTTCTGGAGGAGTTGGAGTCAGAGTCTTGGCTTGATTAGAAGTGGCATAACTTTATTAAATCTCTCCAGCCATGGTGTGTTGGGCCATCTGGAAAAAAGAAGTTCCAGAATTTTAGAGGATCAAGATGTTAGAGTACTAGTGAGGGTTTGATGGGAAATAAGCATGTAATAGGACCTCTTGGGTATGTGCTTGTTAGTGTAAGGGTATTTATGGAATATTGTATTAACTACTTTCAAATCAATGAATTATAGGGGGTTTGTATTAGAGCAAATGAATCGCTTAAGCAGAAGCAGTTTAATTCATTATGAGGATCATGTGTTGTATTTAAATAGAAAGGTATACTCAGTGGCCAGAAAGAACCTTTTGGTCTCTGCTACTTTCTTTTAGAATGAATTTTCTGATGTTGCATTGATTCGTAAGATGCAGGTGTATTATCAAGCATAGCTTGATGAAGCTGTGTTCTTTTGCAACTTTGACTTGTTACGAACTTACATCTGAATGTGGACAGGTTCTGCAATTGGGTTCAAGTTGGACAGCCTTCTAAAACTCACTGATACACGTGCTTCTAACAGTAAGATGACTCTAATGCATTACCTTTGTAAGGTATGGCTATTTCATCATTTTCATGTTAAGCAATTAGATATCTATTTTTATGTAACAAAATCAAGTTTGATTCCTGTTCAAAGAAGTTAAACCGTACGAAACTTTAAACCCTTACGTTATCTTCCTTGAATGTTTGAGTCCTGGCTATGGTCTTAGACTCTTAGCTTAAACTTTTGCAAGACATTGTCTTCTATCCTTGATATTCTGTAACCCTATTATCTACCATGAGTTTGTCCTCTAAATTCAAGATGTTTTTATGCTATTTTATCCAAGAGATTCTAGAGGCATGGGCACCAGCTGGTTACTCTGAAATTTATGATAATGTCTTCCATAAAATTGCCTTCCATAAGGTACTTGGGCATTGCTAGGTAATGGTGGATAAATGAAGAACTGAAATACATTGTTAACACAGGTAAAATAGATTTGTGTAAAGATCTTGGTTTTTGGAAGAATGTATCCATGAATACATACAAGTAAGTGCACAGGTAGGGATGGATGGCTGCATGATATCCCCCTCAGTGACACATACAGTCACATGCGCGCGCAGGATTTGGGGTTCATAATGGTCATGGAAAGTGTGCTTTGCTGTTGCGTATTTTGTTGCTGGATTGCGTGGTGGGGGGCCTTTTCCCGTTTATATCAGTTTTTTCTCATTCTTCTTTTTCCTTTCCCTCCTTGGAGGATTGTTTCCCCTCAAAATGTATAGTCCTTCCTTACTTATATATATATATATATATATATACACACACAACAACAACAACAACAACAACAAAGCCTTATCCTAACTAAATGGGGTCGGCTACATGGATTCTTGTCTGCCAATTAGCTCTGTTCCATGTCATACTTGAAGCAAGACCTAAGTTACACATGTCTTTCTTCACTACGTCTCCTAGAGTCATCTTAGGTCTGCCCTAGTTCTTTAGGTCTTTCAAATCTGAATCAAATCACTCCTCCGTATGGGGGCATCTAACAGCCTCTGTTGAACATGGTCATACCATCTCAAAGGACTTTCTCGTAGTTTATCATGTATCGACGTTACTTTCAAATCAGCTCTAATACGATCATTCCTTACCTTATCCTTCCTAGTTTTGCCACACATCCATCTTAACATTGTCATCTTAGCTACACTAAGTTTATTTATATGTTGCTTCTTAACTGCCAAACATTCTGCACCATACATTATAACTGGTCAAATGACTATCCTATATAATTTTCCTTTAAGTTTCAAAGGAATACACCGATCACACAACACTCCAGACACACTTCTCCACTTCATCTGTTCTATTTTAATCCTCTGTGAAACATCATCTTCTATAACACCTTCTTTGTTTATGATTGAATCTAAATATCTAAAATGATCACTTTGTTGTATCTCCCTCTCAATAATGTTCACCACCTCATTATCCGTCCTTGTGTGACTAAAGGTACACCATATACTCTGTCTTCGTTCTACTTATCTTAAAACCTTTTGATTTCAATGTTGATAAGGCAAGAAGGACCTCGATATGGTTTTTATTGATCTAGAAAAAACTTATGATAGAGTTCCTAGGGAGTTAATCTGGCAAGTACTGGAGAAGAGAAGCGTTTCAAGCAAATATGTGGACATAGTCATGAATAAATAGAGACCACTGCTATGGGATCTTTCCCCTTTTGGATGAAAGAAGCAAGTGTTAATTGTGGAAGGCATGGTATATATATATATATATATATATAGACACACACATACTAATATCCTATAGCCTGGTAGTTTTTATTTACTAAGTTTCTTTTCGGTGCCTAGTCTTGATTTGTCAAATGCCTGGTGTTCATCTGTTTGGTTGAATTCATTGTTATCATCTATAGATTGTGTAATCTGAATGTTCAGTGCTGATGATCTCAGGTGCTAGCCTCCAAGACACCAGAACTTCTAGATTTTCACAAGGACCTGGTTAGCGCGGAATCTGCATCAAGGGTTCTATCCTTTTCCTTTTCTGAAATCTCCAGTTTATCTCAAATACTGTAACTTGCTTATAATAACATCAGGACCTTTTTTCCCATTCAGATACAATTAAAGTCCTTAGCAGAAGAAATGCAAGCCATAACCAAAGGTTTAGAAAAGGTCAAGCAAGAGCTGAGTGCTTCTGAAAATGATGGTCCTGTGTCGGAAGTTTTTCGCAAGGTATTGTTTTATCTTCTGTTGTCCTTATTATTTTATTACTGAATATCAGAAGGATCTTGAACTCTCACACATTGTGCTGTATCATTGGCAACCAGTTGAGATCTTAATTATCAACTTCCGCAATTCTGTCTATAATTGACTTATAGTCTAACTTGTCCATTAGTCTTTAGTGCTAATATTCCCTTTATTATAGAAATAGGATCGAAATTCAGAGCCAGTACTCACATATTTTTGAAGAGTTCTGGGAGCTGTTCAAGATGAGAAAAACTACTGAGGAGTGATGACGGTACTTATTCAAATCTGAACTGTTTCATCATGAACATGGAGTAATCTTAACATAAAATTGCTAAAGTTTAGAACAATTGGACTTCAAAAACTTCTCATCAATCCAAGTGATTACCACTGCACATTGGGCTGGGCCAGTCCAAGTCCAGCTCGGTGCGGACGTAGTCCAATTTGGAGCATATATATTACCCATGCCCAGCTTGTTGCCGACATAGTTCAATTTGGAGCATATATATCACCTATGCCCAGCTTGGAACACAAAGTTATAAAAATATTCTTAAGCAAGACTTAGTAAAGATGTTTCCCAGTTGATTTGAAGAAATAACAAAGAGAGTAGAAATGATCTTACGCATCACACCATCTCTCACAAAGTGAGAGTCAACTTGAATGTGTTTTAACCTCTTGTGAAAAACTGGGTTATTGGCAATATAAAGTGCTGCCTTATTATCTCAAAACATTTCCATTGGTTTCTCAACACAAATTCCGAGTTCTTTCATGAGAGTTTTCACCCACATCAATTCAAAAGCTGTATGAGCTATATCTCTGTATTCTGCTTCGGCACTAGATCTGGCCTAGTGGTCTATTTGTTACTTCTCCACATTACTAAGCTTCCTCAAACAAAGGTACAATAATCAGTAGTGGATCTCCTATCTAGTTCTGCTCAATGAGCATCAGAGTATCCCATTATGTCCAAATTCTGATAAGGTCAATAAATCAATCCTTTACCTGCAGAATTTTTTTAGATACTGAAGTATTCTTCAAATTGCTTCCCAGTTTACCTGTTTTGTTACTCCATGAACTGTCTATGATGCCAACAGCAAAAGAAATGTCTGGCCTAGTGATTGTTAGATATATAAGCTTACCAACCACCCTTCTGTACCTATATTTGTCTTTAAAGGTCTTACCGTCATCAGTACCTAGCTTCAAATGTGGATTTATAGGTGTATCAGCAAGTTTAGCAGTTAACATGCCAGTTTATGAGATTATATCAAGTACATACTTTCTTTGAGATAGGGTTAACACCCTTCTTGCTCCTCAACTTCAATACCCAAATCTTTCATTTGAAAATGCTTATTCAGGTGCTGTTTCACATCTTCAATGCCAAATTGATCGTTACCAAAAATAAGTATATCGTCTAAAGAAACTACTAAAATAACCACACCAGAATTTTGTCTACGAAAAAAATTGAAAGGCCAAAATAGCATTTTTGAAAGCCAAACTCACCAGCAACTTTACTAAATTATTGAACGAAGCTCGTGGAGATTGCTTAAGGCCATTACGGAGTTACATACTTGAGTGGCGTTTTTCCCCTCGACAACTGATCCGGGAGGTTGCTCCATATACACCTCTTCATTGAGATCACCATACAAGCAAATATTTTTAATATAAAACTGAAACAAAGGCCAGTCAAGGTTATTACGAGGGATGTAAGAGCACATACAAAATTCAATCGAGCAACTGAAGAGAGAGTCTCAAAATAGTCAACACGATAAGTCTGTGTATAACCATTGGCAATCAATCAGGCCTTTAATCTATCAACAGTTCCATCTGGGTTATACTTAACTGTAAAAACCCAGTGCGTGTTTGAGGAGTGGAATGAGAGAGAGAGTGGCTCGATTGACAAAAAAGAAGGAAGCAAAATAGATAACTGATGCAGTAGCAGTGTCATGGATGGATCAACACGAGCCAATTTGGCTACCCAAGCCAAACCTGAACCGGCTAAAATCCAAACCAACATTTTGGTCTGGAAAGGGTTGGTAGATGATTAATTAGAATAGAAAGTTTCAGTATTAGGTTTTCCTTATTTATTATTTCTGTTTTATGCCATAGAGATTAGATTTTATTTTATAAAGATGTTATTTACTTTCTAAGTTTACTTCAAATTAGTTTAGGAATGTTATTTCCTTTATAAAGAGGCATGTAATAGAATAATGGATAGTGAAGATTTGACGAATAGAATTGAAGAAGAAATTTATGAATAACTTGGAGTTTGTCTCGTAAGTGACTGCTGAAGTGCTCTTCTCTTTTTCTTTCTCTCCTCTCTCTCTATTTCGTCTCTGTGCACTGACAGACCCAACCAGATCTGTCTTCCTTTCTTCCCCTTCTTCTCTTCCTCTTCCTCTCTCTCTGTTTCCCCTTCCTTCTTCCTAACCTCCCCTGTTCTGGGCGGTAAACCCAGCTCCAATAAAACCCATCGATTCCTCTCATCTCTTCTCTTTTCTCCTCCATATTCTGGCTGTAAGAAGTCTACCCTTAGGCGAATCAAACCCTGTAATCTCACATCCAAACTCCCTTCCTATTGTGAGATACAAACCAAGAACTAACCTGGTTTTTAAGTCTACCGCCAGGTTCTGTTTGCAGGAAATACTGTGGTCACAATGTTTGATTTTCCAACCTTTTGTTCATTGCTTAATTGAGGTATGGCTGTAAGGATCTCCTCCCTGAAATTTCAGCACGAACGGGACTAAGTTGAGTGAGTTATCTCACTCGAGATCTGCCTATATTCCGCTGGTTCTGGTTTGCTAAAGGTTGAAGATAACCTATAGGTCACGTTTTTGTTTTTTTGATTACTTTATTCTGGTTTTTCAAGTTTAACCCCATCCTTTTAAGTCTAATTCCAAATCAGTCCTAAGGCCTTGTTCGGTTTACTCAAGTTATTAGACAAATTCTGAATAATTACAAGTCTGCCATTACTGGTTGAGTTTTGGATTTATTTACGATTCTGCCACTGTTATCTGAATCAAGCTTCTTATTATTTGGGTGGGCCTTCTAGCGGATCTAATTAAGGTTTTCAACCCAGGATCCCGCATCAGTAACCTTATAAGGTCTGGCCTACTTGCTCATCCGTTGCATGTTTCCATCCAGTAGGCTAAGTGCTTTTTCATAGGACTTGGGAATAGGGACAGTAGAGAGAGAGAGAAGGCAAAAGAATGAACTAGAAAGGGAAATGGAAAATAGAATCAAAATGAAAAATAGGATAAGCAATAGAAGACTGCTGGCTACATGACCAAATCCCTTTGCGGATTGCCATAGGAAGATTAAGATCAGGTTGTACCAGAGAAGTAGAGGTTGATGATGACTGACTAGAGAGGGTGGGTACAGAAGTGACTTCTCGAACAGTGTCTTCTGGCATTGACATTGACAAACCTGAAGTGGTTTGCTGAATGAAGGTGTTGGAGTCATAGTTGTCAAGGTGTTGCCTATGCGTCCAGACGGGTTTTCATCCCTTGGGTAGTTGGTCACCTTATTGTATCAAGCTTACTTTTATTTAATTTATTTTTTTAATTGATACTATTTGTAGCATTTTTATTGGATGTATAAAATACATATATACACCATTTTTTTGATAAATTATATGTATACACCATAATGCATGGAATCATGCATATGTATTAAAAACGATAAAGATTGATGCTCTAACCCCCTCCATTTTTTATAAATCCTCTTATGGAATATGTACCTTTACAATGCCTTGGGAATGCCTTGAGTACGCCTAGACACCCCTCCAGCGTCTTGGGTTGCCTTGGCTCCTTGATAACTATGCTTGAAGTTGTTACTAATGCATCACTAAGTGGCATGAGCAATGACACTGGCGTCAAAGATCCAGATGGCAATGAAATCGAAGACTCAAGATAGATTGATCTAATACTTGACTGTCATCAGAAAAATATGGAATACTTGCAAAGAATGTAAACACTCTCATGGTGCTTTTCAGACATGGGATCAAAATGTGGGTAACATTTTGAGTGCGAGAACACCCTAGGAGAATGCATTTAACAACATGACAAGATAATTTGTAATGGGTGCTAAAAGATGGACAAAGCAAACACAACCAAACACTTGTGGAGGTAGAGAAAACAAGGATGATTTTGGAAAAAAATAGAATAAGGAGCTTGACCTCTAAGGGTGGAAAATGACATACGATTGATAAGGTAACATGTAATAAGAACAGCATCTCCCCAGAAGCTCTTAGGAACCTTCATATGAAAAGTTTAGGAACGTGCAACATCTAGCAGATGATGATTATTCCATTCATGAACCCCAATTTGTTGAAATGTTTGGGAACAAGAGGTCTGATGGATAATACTATTCTTAGAACCAAAAAACAGCAATATCATTTTGAATAGATTCAAGAACATTATTGGAATGGAAAATTTTCAAATTAGCAACAAATTGGGTCTTTATTTCAGCATAATTTTTTTTTGAATACGGAATACAAATTCCAACCGATTTTTTAACAACTAAAACTTAGTCATTTAGGAATTATCTTCAACAAAAACGATAAACTAATGTAACCTAGACCTACTAGGAACACGACAAGGACCCTAAATATCAGAAAGTATTACAGTGAACAAACTAGGAGTATGAAACTCGACTCTAGATGGAAATGAAACTCCATGATGTTTCCCCAGTTCACATGCGCTGCACTCAAGTCGTGGAACATACTTGAAATTAGGAAAACTTGCTGCAGCTTGGAAAGAGAAGGATGTCCTAACTGATAGTGCCATTGCAACAGAGATGCACTACCACGTGTAATAGGATCAGCAACTGGAGAAAATGCACCATCAACATAATACAGTCCACCTTCCTCATGCCCTCCACTAATCATCCTTGTCATCTGGAGGCCCTGGAATACGCAATAAGTTGGATAAAAGGTGAAAGAATAATATAGAGATTTAGTTAACTGACTAACTGATAATAAACTTATAGGAAGTCTAGGAACGTAAAGAACTGATGATAAGGACAAAGGCGAATTGGGAATTTGGGTACCTTCCTTACATTAGAAACCTGAGTAGTAGAACCATAAGCGAGAATAACTTTAGACAGGTGAAAAGATTTTTGAAAGGAGGAAAAGTCATTTGGGTTAGCTATTGGAAGAAGCACCTGAATCTTTAATCCGAGACAAAGATGGAGAAACTGAAATTGCAGCAGTACGCCATTACCTGAATGTGAAACAGTAACTATGGAAGTAGAGGTGGTAGGTTGAGAGTGAAGCTGCTGAACCATCTTCTACAGTGCATTATACTCATCATGAGACACAGACGAAGTGTTAGTAGGACCCCGGGGGGAACTGTGATGTGTATCACCAGAAGAGTTCGGTCCAAAATCAGTGTCAACTGTAGATTTATTTGTCCAACTTCACTTCCCATGTTTAACCCAACATCTATCAACTGTATGGTTATCTTCACCACAATGAGTAAAAGGAATACCAACACTTCGACCTCTTCTATGATGCAGATAAATCACAGAATTGGACTTCTTTTACTGGAAAAGCCTTAGGTTGAACACATGTTGGGCCTTTAGTCTCCTGGGTTTTCATTGTAATAGACCACTTAATGGGCCTAAACTATGGTAGGAAGTAGGAGTACGGGATTATTGTGTTAGCATCCCAAGTCTAGTTAAATAAGTCTTTATCTAGTTGGATAAGGCTTTTAATGTTTTTAGTTTTTTTTATTGCTTTTAAGTGTTTTAAGTTACTTTCCTGTATTTTAGGTTTAGTTTTAGTAGAAATAGACTACCTCCTAACTAAGTTATTGTCTGTAGGAGTTTTGGGACAAGACTTCTATATAGGTTTGTAAGGGAGGGGCTGCAGCCCTAGATATGAACTTATGAATGAGAGTTAGCTGCTGCCTTCTTCAACTGTGGGTTCAGTTTAATGGTTGTGAGACTCGGCTGCACTAGTGGGAAGCTAGTAGGGTTGAAGGTTGATAGGAAATCAACTTAGTTCATAGGTGGAAAGTCTATGTCCATATCCTTATCTCTCTTCTATTAAATCTCCAATAGCAAGCATGTATTGCTGCATTTCAGTTTGTGGTCTGATTCAACATCATTCCTGTTTCATCGATCTCTACATGCTTGACTCCTGGTTAGTGTTCTTCATCATACTTTGATCTTGGATTGTGTTTTCCGTAGTTATTCTCTACTGCTATTATACTACTGGATAGGATTTATCCTTCCCTCTTTCGACTACTGTTCTGTGAACTGATATTGCTACTGAATCTGTTTATCAGTTACTGTTACTGATGAAAGTTTCAAATCTGATCTCTGATTAATAGAATCTGTCACCATCGAATCCTCTATGTAGTTTCGTATCACATCTGTTGTTGATTGCTGAATCTCTTTGAACCTACACTCTACTTCAATCAACGAGGATTGTTATTCATATGCTGCTGCTGTCAACTTGAGTTTAAAGTTCCTTTTTTTTTTGGTGTGGGGTGGGGGTGGGGGTGTAGTGAATTTGAGTTTAAAGTCCTATTTCAATAAGGATTGTGTCTTAAGCCCTTAACCGACCGTTGGACTCCTTCCAAATTCGTATATCTTACACTTATCCTAGTAGATTACTACTTGTCCAATTCTGGTCAACGTTTGTTGGTGAGATTGTTGACTTCTAATTTCTGTTGACAAAAAAGTGGCATGCATACCGTGGTTCACATAAGGACTTATCTATATTTCGGAATCCGACCATTGGATTGCTTCCATCTTTGGATATATTGTTGCCTATCTTATTATGTACTTGTGTTTCAAATATGGTTTGCATCTGTGGGTCAGATTTTCATATATTCTACCGTTTGAATTCTGGTTCTAACCATTTACTGCGATTCTGGCTGATTGAGATTTCTTTCCTTATCACTCTACCTCTTTTCTCCTCTTGGGTCACATCCTTTACCACAAAAACCTCCATCATTCCACGATTGCTGGCACTAGAAACAAGTGTAGTATTGTCCCTTGGAAAGGAATGATGACTGCTAACTGACTGAAAAAAGAAGCGACTCTGCAACTTGAAAAAGCTTCATTCAATGATGGAATGGTTTCTCCTACAAGAATCTATTTTTTAATTCCTGTAGATCAGGATTTATCCCAGATAAGAACTCGGTCAATCAAAATTCAGCTCTTTGATGCTTCAGCTGCTCCAAATTTAGTAAGGGGCTGATAACTATTCAGTTCCTCCTACATTCCTTTAGGAGTACTACTCCTATAGTATTCACCCCATAGTTGTCAAGGCGACCCAAGGCGTTTGAGGCCATCCTATGTGCCTAGGTGTTGCCTAGGCATGACCTAGGTGACCAAGGCCTTCCCGGTGTATTTTTTTTATTTTTAAAATATCAATGCTATATATATATATATATATATATGCAGTATGCTACATAAAAAATCAACATTTAATGCATAACCTAATTAATATGAGAAAGCCAACAAATAATGGATAAACTATAGAATATAAAGAAGCATATTTATAAAAAACAAAAAAACACAAATCAATAAACTAAGAAGTTAGAACATAATAGCATACAAGTAAGAAACAAGAGTGCAAGAACAAAACTATAATGTATTTTCGGACTGGTTTTTAGTATGAGGGTAAAAAACTCTTTTCACATTTTCCATTGGGGAACTTAACAACGTGTGGCCGATAATGGGGAAGGGTTGAATTGCGGATAAGCGGAAACCTTAAGGGTGGTATGTGAAATTTTTTACTTAATTAATGATTTACCTACACATCTGCAACAAGGCGATCGCCCAGGCCTTTAGGGCGTCCAAGGTGCCCAAGGCAACTGCCTTTTGAACATACGCAAGGCAATGAGTCGTAGCCCATATATGACCGCCTGGACGCCTAGGCGACGCTTTGACAATTATGATTCACCCAAATACTTATTGCCCTGCTTGCAATTAAATATATTTTCATAAAAGTTCATACATCTGGGAGATATTTTTGTCCTGAGAGAAACTCTCCTTTTAGCAGTTTTATGGAGCATAACATTGGCTGTAATGTGGTATTCCATGCTATTCCAAAGCCAAACCAGAATTGTATCATTTTCATGCATCCACTCAGCATATTCTTTAGAATTGTGGCTGGAGGATTATCCAGAAGATATTTTAACTTGCCCTTTGCATTAATTAATCCTCTAACAGCATGGGACCAAAGTAAATAATTCCCAATACCGTTAAACTTTATGGCAGTAATCTGAACATTGACATTACCAGCAATCATAGCCTGTGAATCAGACATGTTGTAAGTTTGTAACAGCAGCACACAATTTCAGGATAAAAGAAAATAGTATACAACAGGTCCTAGGAACACATGAAAATCCATAGATAACAGTTCTGTAATTCTAGAAGCAGTAGATGCTCAAAACACTCTTTTGCTATTTCATACAAGTCATCCAAATCAAATGGATGGGTTCACAGATTATCGAGGCACATGTATTAATCAACACACTCTTATACCGGCAGTTGACATGAACAAGGTTACAAGGTAGAAAGGAGATTAACACTTGTAGAACTCTGTACCATTGGGGAACCAGTAGCAGGAAACCATCCTCAGAACAAATCCTATTCAAACCAGAACAAATGATGTGCAGAATACAAAAGAGGAAAAACATCAAACAACTGATGTGCAGAATTATATAGAAGAGGAAAAACATCAGCAGCACTTCTCTAGGTAGAACAATGACTTCATCTCCAATATGAAACTCAGAATGATAAGGGAATAATGCTCAGAATACAGCCACATATTGAAGATACTGCAACCAACATGGTCGCAACACAACGATATACAAGATCAATGGGGGCAAAAACCAAGGTACCGATAAGACTGCTCCATCATAATTTTGGCTGCAAAGGGAGGATAAAAGAAAAAGTCAATATTACTGCACTGATACTATGTGCCAGTAGTAATAAGTAACCAGAATAAGAAGAGAGAAACGAGAAGGGAAGAGAGAAATGAGAAGGGAAGAGAGAAACGAGAAGGGAAGAGAGAAACGAGAAGGGAAGAGAAAAGAGAAAAATAGATCGCCAGGGTCACAAACCCAAGTCAATCTACTTACATTTATAAGATTTAACAAATTGAAATTACATGAAACTCCGTGAAGAATGACATGTTACACCTAAGTCCCTGATTACAACTTTTAGTTGCAAAAATACCTCTGGGCATTACTGGAAATGTTGACATTTGTGGGTTCATTGCCTACATGCCAGTAAAATTCACCAATTCAACTCAACTCAGGCTTATCCCAATTAAATGGGGTCGGGTACAGGGATCCTTTAAAAAAAAAAAAAAAAATCAAATTGACTCTATTCAAAGTCATATGTGATTCAAATCCTAAGTTATACATGTTTTTCCTCACCACTTTTTCTAAGATCATTTTAGGCCTTCCCATACCTCTTTTAGCCCCTTCAATTTTAAATAAATCTCTTCTCCATACCATCATTAGTTAAAATGGGAATGACAATAAAATGGTATTCATTACAGACTTGTTTTAAATGGAATGAAACTTGAACGAGATTGTCAAAAGAATGGTCAAATATTTGGAGAACAGGAAAAAAAACAGAAAACGGACTGTATGGGTTTTAAATGTTTCAATTTGAGAAATTCGGGACCAAAAAACCTTTGATGGGGACCAAGGAACTTTGAGGAAAATTAACCCACCTCATCCATGTAAAATGGATGGAGGAAATATACTGAATTCTATAAGTTGAGTAAGTTCCTTGCATTTTGAACTGATGACTGAACCCATCATCAAAATTCATGCCTGGTTAACCAAACAGAAGCAGCAGAAACATGACTTCAAGTTCATAAACTCACCTGGGAAGCTACCTAGAGTCTTCCTCTTCAGGATAGATTGTATTCGTAGCTCATGGCGTAAAATAGTTGTCTGTAGCAAGAACATGAAATGGAAGATCTCAGGGAGGAATTGTAGGTCAGTAAGGTGAGGAGAATGAGATTAAGGGAGGAATGAAGATATTGTTTAGTGTAATAGTAGCAAACAATTCTACTTGGGAAGGAGAGTCACATTCGTGAATGTAGGAGAAGGGGTGTGTTTTGAGGCTTAAAACTAAAAGACTGGGCAGACGAATGATGGTCATCTCAACAACTTTATCCCTCATTGGATAAAGTTGAGAGAGGGAGTGTGGATGCTGCTTTATAAAAGAGGGCAGGTGAGGAGTTGAAGGCTGTGGGATTATTTTGTACCACAGCTGGCAGCTGAGGCCTTTCAGTTTATTTATTTGTAAGCTTTTTTTTTTTTTTTTTTTTAAAAAGATAGGTGAACACGTTTTGAATGCTTCGAGTAATTGAACCCGTTTTGTGCTGAACAGCAAACTAAAGTTTGTTTATACTTTTAGAATGTTAGGGGATTAAATTCTCCTCCAAAGCAAGCTGAAGTTCATCCTACATTAAGAAGCTGCATCTCTCATTTTGTCTTCTTGGAGAGACCAGAGTTAAAGAGAGCAATGCTCTAGATATAGCTAGGTCCTTTGTCTCGGGATGACAAATGATTAGCAACTATAGCTATCACAGGAATGGCCGGCTGTGGGTTCTTTGGGATAGCTCCAAGATTTTTTGCACTATGATTAATATATCTGATCAATTTATCCACTTTAAAGTTGATGAAATGCTTAATTCGAATGTCTTTTGATCAATTTATCCACTTTAAAGTTGATGAAATGCTTAATTCGAATGTCTTCTTTATTACTGCTATGTATGCCTCAAACTCTGGGATTGATTGGAGAATATTGTGGGTGGATAATTGTTTGCTTCAGCCGACCATGGGAGGGAACCCATGGGGAATTATGGGAGATTTTAATGTGGCCAGGTTTGCTCATGAGAAGGAAGGAGGTGTTTTTGATGATCAATCGGTCGGTGATTTTGCCGCTTGTCTTGACTCCAACGAGCTGGTGGATCTGAAATGGGTTGGCATGAAATTTACTTGGTCTAGTAGAAGGATTGGTGACTAAAGGGTTTCATGCAAACTAGATAGAGCTTTGGTGAATGATAGATGGCTCTCTATGTTCAGCTACTCGGATGCCCGCTTTGAACCTTCAGGGATTTCTGACCACTGCCCTATCATTCTTACCATCTCTCCGTATATTTCATTCGGGCCCAAACCATTTAGATACTTTGATTTGTGGTCTTCACATGAGGGTTTCAAGGAGGTTGTAAAATTTGCTTGGGATAGGTTTGCTTTGGATTCTCGGCAACCATTTGTTAGCTTTGCCTGGAAGTTGAGGGAGACCAAACAGGCTCTTGTGCAATGGAACAAAAATTGTGTTGGAAATGTTTCTAGTGCTGTTCAAGAATGCGGATCTGATTTAAATGATATTCAGTTTAGACTTCAGCGAGAGGCAAGTGATTGTGCCTTTGCGGAAGCAGACTTTATCTCTAAAGTTGGCAGCATTGATTACTCAAGAGGAAAGCTTTTTCAAGCGGAAATCAAGAATCAATTAGCTGAAGTTGGGTGATAGAAAAACCAAATTTTCACCAAACCTTCCCTTGTGTTATTCCCAAGAAGGAGGGTGCCTGCTCCATTGGTGATTTCAGACCTATCTCTTTGTGCAATACTATTTACAAGATTATTGCTAAAATTCTTGTCTTCAAATTGAATAAGGTGGTCGGCGTTCTTGTTAGTCTTAATCAATCGGCTTTCATCCGAAGTTGTAATATTGTGGATAATATCATGACTTGTAATGATCTTGCTCGGGGGTTTGACAAGAAGAATCATTCTCCGGCAGCTATCTTCAAGATTGATCTTCATAAAGCCTATGATTATGTCAGATGGGAAAATCTTATGGAAGCAATGGCCAGAATGAACTTCCCTAGCACATTTTGCCAGTGGATTTGGTACTGTATCTCCTCTTCTTAATTCTTAGATCTTGTCAACGGAAGTCCTGTGGGATTTTTCAACTCGCGGCGAGGTATTAGGCAAGGTTGCCCTATGTGCCCCTTCCTTTTTACTATTGCAGTGGAAGGCCTATCAAGATATATTCATTTGAGGGCCCCGTAGAAGCTTATTGATTATTTTCCTAAATGCAAGGCTATCAAATTGACCCACTTGGCATTTGTGGATGACATTATGATATTCTCTAAAGGAAATGTGAAATCCTTTAAGAACATTGCTGATGTGCTTCTTTCCTTTAGTTCTATGTCCGGTTTAACTATCAACAAGCTCAAGCCCCTTCTGTTCCTCACCAGCATAGAAGATCCTCTTCAAGAGACTCTTAAAAATATTGTGGATTTCCCCTTGGGTAGGATGCCAGTTACCTACATTGGGCTGCCTTTGATTTCAGCAAGATTTTCAGCTCACCATTGCACCCCTATCCTTGACAAACTTGGAAAAAAACTCCAACTTTGGAAATCCAAATTCTATCTTATGCGGGGAGGTTGGAGCTGGTTAGAGTGGTCATGCAAAGCTTTTACTTGTATTGGATTGGGATCTTTGGACTCCTATGCGCTATCATCCAAAAGATTGAAAGTTTGATGAGTGCCTTCTTGTGGAAAGGTGCGGATGATAAGAATTTCTTGACAATAATTTCTTTCATTCTATTGGATGGGCAAAGGTTTGCTTACCTAAGGAGGAAGGGGGATTGGGTCTTCGGAGAATTAAGGAGGTTAACAAGGCCTCTATCATGAAGATGGTATGGCGTGTAGCTGAGAAAAATGAGAGCATATGGACTGAGTGGATTTACAGTAGGTACCTAAAAGAGATTCTATATGGCCAGTTACAGTGTGCATGACTCACCTTGGGTCTGGAGGACTATCCTTTTGCATAGGCAGTTAACCCTCCCCTATATTAAATCCCTCATCGACGATGGCACTTCAACTCTCCTATGGCTTGATAACTGGCATCCTCAAGGTGTCTTGATCTCAGCTCTTGGTGAAAGAATCCATCTCAACTACGGAAGAGATAGGTTCGCTACTATTTCATCCATTATCTCAGATGGGGTGTGGTCTCCTGGAAGGGCATCCTCTCATTTGCTGATGCAGGCTTGGGATGCCCTCAACTCTTATCACTTGTAGGCCTAGCGGAAGTAGCGATGTCATATGCTGGACTGCTTCTTCAAATCGTATGTTCTCTGTGCCTTCGGCATGGGACCTGGTCTGATCCTGTAGTCCCAAAGTTGCTTGGTCCAAAGTGGTTTGGTGCAAAGGGTACTCTCCTCGTCATAGTTTCATCCTTTGGAGAGCCTTGACCTAGTCTCTCCCTATTGGATCTCTTCTTTGCAGCCAGGGTATTATTCATATTGCAAGTTGTCATCTGTATTGGGCCGCCGAAGAAGATGTAAATCACCTTTTCTTTGAGTGCTTCTTCTCTAATAGACTCTAGGGAAAGATCCTGAGAAGTGCTGGCCTTGTTATAGAAGAATTTGGCTCTTTGATCAAGAATGGAAGTGGATAGCCAAATAATTCAAGAGAAAGTCTTCTTGCGACGCTATTGTCAAGATTGCTTTTGTGGTGATGGTGTATCAGATTTGGTTTGAGAGAAACATGAGGATGTGGGCGGCAAAGGCGAGATCTTTTGATCAAATTTGGGAATCAATTTCCTTCGATGTGAGTGGTACGATGATGCTACTCTCTTCCCCTCTCCTGGATACTGAGAGGAATAGATTCATTCTTTCCTCTTGGAATCTTACTTCTGGATGAGGCGGTCACTATTTTTTTTTTTTCCTTAGGGGCTTTGAGAGCCTTCAATCTGTTCTAGGATTTTGTCTTTTTTTGTAAGGAACCTGACTCTATCCTCTGGATACCTAGGTTTGTTTCCCTTTTTTCCGGGGCTTTTATTAATATATACTCACGCATTCAAAAAAAAGTTTGTTTATACATGTTTTAGATTGTAAAATTCGGGTTACAGCATTTTATTCTCCTTTAAAATGCGAATAAATTAACCATGCTTCCTATTGGGGCATTCAGAGGACTCTCTTGCACATGTCCATGCCACCTCAAATGAGTTTCTCGCAACTTATCATGAATTGGAGCAACACCTAGGTTTGCTTTAATTTGTTCATTTTGTTTTTCCCTTTCTAGTTTTACTACTCATCCACCTCAACATCCTCATTTTGGCCACACTAAAGTTTGTTTAAATGTTTTTTTCTTTACTGCAGCATTCAGCCCCATATGTCATTACTGGTCGCATAACTGTTTAATAAAATTTTCCTTTTGAGTTTTAAAATGATGCTTTGATGACACAACACTCCAGACCCAACCCAACAGATTGAAGTCATAATTTGGGCATTGATTTGCCTTACCAAGTCTGAAATGTAAGCTCCAAAGCATTAATACAGAACAGCTACAACGAGAGTTGATACATCCCTGCAAAAACATTAACACAGGAGCAATCAGCTGCAAGCCATGGTCAAAACGAGAAAAGAAGAACCAAAGCTCCCATATCTCTATTCAAGTGAATTCAAAACCAAAAACATTTGTCTCTACAATTTATATTTATAGAAGAATGAATTAAATTCCTAATACAGCTCAAGGACTAAACTGACTTTTAAAGACACCTTGGAAGCTGACAAATTGTGTCTGCAAAGGGATGCTTAATGTCCCATTAATGGGCCCAATTGGAAATATCCCAGTTACATTGGTAATCCATAATTTAAATCCAAAGCCAGGAAACAGTACTAAAAAAATGTGGAAATGACTAGAAGTTATAAATATTTTTTAAAATGCAGACTGAGCTGGATCAACATCAATTATGAGGTCCACAGCATTTGTTTGAGAGGACCCTGTAATGTGAAAGAGTAAAAACAGTTTATGGCTACAAAAGCAACTATGGAAATCAAATAAAATCTTTGGTTTATTATGATGCAAGTTGATGTTGCATAAAGATAGTACAAGTTGGCTATAAAGTATAAACACTTCATAAAGGAGAGAATGTGATGTAGGTCCTGCCGTCCTGATTTGTGCTTTTGTAAGGGATAATGTGATGTTGGACCTAATTTGTACCAATGCGTAGCCTGGGAACCAAAAATGCAATTTGCCTCACCAAACGGATCAGTGGTGGCCATCTCCATTAGTACTTGAGTAATGTTGGTGCATAATACCCATCTGCCTTAGTTTCAAGAATTAGTCTGTAATGCCTTTATTAAGTCTTTTATATCTTCTTTCAGGAGATTAATAGTCTTGTGCAAGACATACTATGAATGAAAATTTGGTGGAGAGCCACAAAACATGCTCTTTTCCTTTCTCGCGTCTTCTTGTTCTTTTTCATTGTCTGCTTCATATTCTCTGAACCCAAGATTACATTGTCTTGAAAAACAACTAAACATTTTGTTGATATGGTAACTTTAAATAGTCATGATTCATCGGAGATCTCAGTTTCTTCTACTGGATTAGATCAAATTTGAATTCTTAGAAGTAAAAGATTCTGCATTGTTGCTTCAAGTCTCAAGGAGCTTTTTTTGTATTTATTTTTCTTTTCCTTGATAAATTTTGAATCTGCATTTGGAATTATTTGGTTTACTGTCTTAACAATGATTTGTTGATTAGACACTAAAGGAATTCATTGGCATTTCTGAAGCGACTGTGGCATCCTTAACAACATTTTATGCTTCAGTGGTATGCCACTAAATAACTAACCATTTATTTGATGATATATTTAGTGATGATCTATTCATTTTAATGCATCTCTTTGATCATGTTTGGTGGTCGGCAGGGTAGAAATGCAGATGCACTTGCCCTTTATTTCGGGGAAGACCCTGCTCGTTGTCCATTTGAACAAGGTATGCATGATATCACAATTCTTTTCTTTTATTCTCTGTGTTCCTCTGTTGACTCCAATTAGTAAAATATAGGGTGGAGTGGTTTCTGGTCTAAATGGTCTCCATGCTTTTACTGTTTCCTCTTTCCAAAGCTTGTGGTTATCATTCAACTTCACACGAGTCAGTGAAGAAAGCCAGTATTATATGATCAATATCATCATCTATCCTTCTGGTAGGCGTCAACCCGTATGCATTTTTTCCTCATGGAGATATAATACCTTTGTAGGTCACTGGCTTAGTGATTAAGACAATGCAAAATCTCTCTAAGATTTCCTTTGGGTGTGGTGTTTGGAGTTTTTATTTTTATTTTTATTTATTTTTTTTTTTTTTGGGGGGGGGTCACATTGCTTGATGGAAGTGGGTTTTTAGGGCCAAAAAACTTGGGGTTTGGAATTTATTAGGTAGGCTTCCATGCGCAGATTGTTTTGTTGTCAGTTCTCAGTTTTGTGGCATTATGGAGGAATGCGATAGCTCAGAAGCACATTTAAGGGCACTAGGATATATTTTCCCTGGTTTAAACCTATGGAAGTACCTGATGAAGTGCTATTGAAGAATTTGGTAGGATAGCTGGCTTATAAGCTGGGGAAGGAAAAGAACATAAGGTCTTAGGAAGATGATCAGTTAGATGATGGAAAGCTGGCAAAACCATTTTCAAGACTGCCACCCAGCCACAGAGAAAGAGATCAGATTTGATTAATGTATTTTGCTGAACAATGGCAATGTGTCTTTGTATTGTCTGTTCTGAAGGTATCTTCTTGATAGAGAATTGGAAGAAACCTCTTTCCTTTTAGAAAAGATAAATAAGGTTTTAACTAATTAGAGCTAATTTAGGAGTATCTCCTATCCATGATAAGTCGAGAGAAAGTTGTTTGAGGTGGTATGATGCAGCACAGTTGTACAAAAAAAGCCAAGCCGGCAAGCCAGCCAAGTTGAGCCAAGCCAACCACGGCTAGTGGCTGAGCCATTGACCAGTCAAGGCTGCTGGCCAGCCATAGAAGCTGTGAACAGCTGGCCAGCAACTGTCCGCTAGGGAGAGATTCCCCTCCCCTCCCTCTTTCCTTAATTTCCTACTTTCCTAATTTCAAATATACTATGTAAGCATGTTTCCAAGATAGCTATTACTATTTGGAGACTTGCCTAAGTTTTCTGTTTTAGGAACTTTCCGTTAGATGTTTAGGAAAGTTTCCAGTTCTTTTCCTTTTCCAGTTTTAGGAAACTTTATAGAAAAGAAAGAATAGACTTTCCTTCCAAGATTTTGGAAGGATTGACCAGGTCTTCCTTCCATATTGTGTAACCCTTTATTTCTCTATATATATGAATAAAGGAAGAGGAATCAGTTTAGACTAAGGCCCCGTTTGATAACACTCTAGCTCCTTACTTCTTAGCTCCGGAGCTAATCCGGAGTAGAATGGCGATTGATAAACACGGTTCAAGTTTTGACTCCCATGGAGTGAACCGCTCCAAAAATGTCTATGGGAACTAAAAAACTGGAGTTAAAAAAACTTACTTCTCTTGCTTTGGAGCTATTACCACTACCGACTGCCATCACCACCACCACTGGCACTGCCATCACCACCACCACCCCTCCACCGCCACCATCCCCACCACCACCCACAGCTGCCGCCACCACCACCACCCTCCACCCACCACCACTACCACCACCCTTCACCCACCACCACCGCCTCCGCCACCACCACCACCCCCCATCACTTACCACCGACGCCGCCACCACCACCCACCACCTACCACTATCGCCGCCGCCACCGCCACCACCCATCACCTACTACCACCACCTACCACCACTGCCGCCACCTACCGCCACTGCCGCCACCGCCATCACCACCCACCACCGCCGCCACCGCCACCACCACCCACCACCACCACCCATCCCCACCGCCACCACCACCACTACCACCACCCCCTAAAATCGCCACCAACACCACCACCACCAAACAGCATTCTGGAAGCATAGTCTTTGGATTTTGGAGCAGTGTTATCAATCATTATTCTACTCCAAAAATCCTGACTCTGGAGAAGTGGAAAACGACTCCGGACTAGAAGTAACTCCATGGGAGCTGGAGTGTTATCAAACGGGGCCTAAAATAACCAGAAAGAGCTATTTGCGATTCTGGCTGAGTTTTAAGGCTATGAGACTCAGCCGACAGCAGTGTTCCTATTCTAATTTCTTCTGAAGTCTTCTCTAATCCTTCCCCTCTTGCTGATACCAACCTCCTCTCTCTGTCTCCCTATTATTTCCATTGATTTCCTACCTGTTATCTCCTCTTCCTCCAATCGGTTCTGCAATCAAAGGTATTTGATGAGGACATCCCAACAGTTTACAGCTAGCAGGAGCAGCACATAGGAGTTTTATTTTATAGCTTTTATTTTCTATTTCTAGAAATTATTGTTTCTATTTCTGTTTCTAATTTATGTTGGTTATTTCTTTTTTTTATTTGTAAAAGGGCGTTAAATCCCTTCATGTTTTAGCTAGTGGCCCCATCCCCCACGATTTTATTTTTATTTGGTGTTTGTTAGTTGTTAGTGGTCCCACCCTTTTCTTTTATTTATTTATTGCTGTTAATTGTTAGTGGGCTGTAATTCCCACTTAGCAATCTGAAAGTGGTTAGGACTGTAAGCCTTTAAAGGCTAGTTATTCTCAGAAATAAAATTTTGATAAAAAAAGAAAAGAAAAGAAAGGAAGTCCTATTTGCAGCAAACTCTCTCTCTCTCTCTCTCTCTCTCTCTCTTTCTCTCTCTCTCTCATGGTTGCCCTCTCTTTTCCTCACGATAAGAATCTCCCCTCACCTCTCTTGGTTTATCTTTTTCCTCCCCCTCACGCCATCTCTCTCTCTCGATCGATCGATAATATCTCCCACGGTTTTGCCTTCTCTCTCTCTATTTCGATAATGTCTCCCCCCGTGGTTACCTCTCTTTCCCTCTCGGTATCACCCCCCCTTTCACGGTAAACACTTTCTCTCCTCTTGGTAAGTTCTAATATCTTGTTTGCTTATATTTATTATTAATTTTTTTTTTATGTTTCTACTTCCCCAACGTAATCCCTCATTCTGTTTTTTTTTTTAATCATTTAAAAGCTGTTAATTTTGCAGTTTCTGAAATTCCTATCTCCCTTTATTTCTGTCCACGAAATCCCTGTTTATTTTTCTTTGGGCTGAAGTAAGTTATTTTACATAGTGTCTTGTGTCTACTTTGATTTTTTGTTTTTGTTAACATCAAGTCAGTGCTGTGTATAACCTTAAACTGGTTTCATATTTCAGCAACAATTCTGGTCAATATTCCATCTTATTTAATATTGAATATGTTGCTGAATTAATATGGAAGTTGACATCTTATGCATAAATAACATAGCTGCTATCTGTTTTAGGAATCCTGAAATTTCCTGCATAAATTACTTGTCAAATGCTGTCTTTGTTTACTGAAATTCTATTTCAACCTATTTGATCATTGTCTAGTTGGCAACTCATAAGCTAGGTATATATTGATCATTAGTTGATAAAATTCAGCTCAAAACCCTCTTAATGCAAGACATATATGCTGCTGCCCCCTTCCCTAACTAGCTAAACTTTAGGTAACTTGATACCTAGCCTAGTTGTAAGTGTAGGAAACCTAGTCCCCTAGGCTGTCCTACAGCATGTTGATTTGCTGCTGCTACTACAAGAACGGGAGCCAGTTACAGCAGGTTTTGAAAATTCATCTCTCCAGTCATTGGTCGGAACGATGTCAAATTTGGATATGATTGCAAGGTCATATCAATCTACAACCTCTCCAAATTATATGATCAACCAACGGTTGGATTGTCCGGAAAGATAAGTTTTCTATTGCTTTTTTCCTGGTTTTATTTCACCTATTGTTGGGACTGGTTGTAATCAATCCTATAGCAAGGCTAAGGGTCTAAGTTTGTTTATAAACCCTAGTTTTGCATCATGGTACGGGCAATAGACTCCTCTGAATGCTTCAATAGGGAGGGGTGATATGATTAAGACTGGAGGAGATAAAAGCATTGTTATCATGGCGTCGCTTAGGCATCCAAGCAGTTTCCCAAGTGCTGGGCATGCGCATGCCTTATTGCTTGGGCACCTTATTATTATTGTTATTTTTTTATAGAATGTGTAGGTTATTTCTATACAATTTAGAAAAAAAAAGAAAAAAAAGAAAGAAAGAAAAAGGAGGAGAAATCGAAGGCAGAAAGGGGACTGTGGAATGAGAGTACGAGACTGACCTCCGAGCTTCTTTGGTCGATTCCTCCGATTGACTTGGCATTGATTTCTTTTTTTTCCCCTCTTTTCTTCTTCTTCTGTTTCGTCTTTGTATTCTACTTTTTCTTCGTCTTCTTCTCCAACTCTGATTGATTTTTGTATTCCTTTTGCTTTTTTTTCCCCCTTCTTCTGTTTTGTCTTCTTCTTTTGTTTTTTGTTGGATGAGGAGAAGAAACCCTCTTTGAGGTATGTGTTGGGCTTGACATGGATAATTAATGACAATTTAAGAATTTATACTTCTGAGCTGGGATGATTAATAATAGGCCCACAAACCCCATTAAAGACAACTTAAGAAATTTTTACTGTTGAGCCCATTAATTACCATCTGTGGATGTGTTGGGCTTTATTGGCTTATCAACTCCTTATTTTTTATATCCTCTTGTTAAAGTTTACGGATTCTTGTTTTCCTGTCTAGGTGTCCCCTTGTTCACCTAGCTTGGTGATGTTTATTTTCCAGTTTAAGTGGTTTGAGTTCCTCTTGACTTCTACAACTTGTAATGTCAATAGGACATCTGTCCTTTATTTCTTTTTCTGTAAATAATGCTAAGGTGTGGGGGAGAGAGTCAGTTCGACATCTTCTGTCCCCTTTCCACAATTTCATCTCATTCCTCTCGGTTTCTCTCCTCGTTATTCTTCCACCTTGGCTATATATGATCTGGCCTTTTCTGGTTTAGTGCTGTTTCATGGTATCAGAGCAGAATAATCAGAAAATATACATCAAACCTCCATTATCTTTCTTGAGAGTCCTAAGTTCCTTCTCCTTCCCTTTTTCCCTTGTGGAATTTCTTACTAATTTTTTTGCGGCTGCTGTCCTTATGTATTAAAGATGGTATGAAGGAGATTCCTGGTTAACAAATGAATTGTTTCACCATCAATGATGACTACAGTCCTGTTCCTCTCAATTGCAGGCCATTGATGGACCTTTTCAAGATTTTGTATGTGAAGGAGACTTTGTCAGATTTTTCTGTTATCATACCTTTTTTTTCCCACCATTGAGAAGAAGCTTTCTGATGGTGCTTCAATCAATGCTTATTACAAGGCTCAGTTGCACTCACGTTCTTCTGTAAGTTATTGACTCTTACTGCTGGGCAGGCATTGATAGCCTTTGGTACTATTGTCTGCCAGTTTCTTCTGCCATCAAGGATCTGCCATTGTTGTCTCGCCATCTGATTCAGAGGTTTCAGAAGTCTGCCTTCTATATTCTCCCATTGTATTGCCCTAATTTTGGTTGCAATCAAGAGGGGAGGGAGTTGCAATCATTTTGCAGTCCACGAGTTGAGTATCCACCCTCGAACTTCCCTCTCTGCCCTTTTTTCCCCCCCTCCTTTTTGGGTTCTTATCATGAGTTGGGGAATAAGGGTCTGTTTTTGTTTAGTCCCTTATTTCATCTTTACTTAAGGGATTGTTTGTTTAGTTTCTTATTTCATTATTTCATCTTTGCTTAAGGATCTGTTTGTTTAGACCCTTATTTCATCTTGTTTCCTAAATTTTACCCTTTCTAAGGCTTCGTTTTCAAGTGGTTCACATGGTTGCTGTCCCTATGAATTAGCAGGATTGCTATTTTATTTACTGGTTCTTGATTGGTAGATTATTCTCATCTCTACACTCGTTTGACGGTATGGGTGATTTGAAGACTAATGTGGACTCTGTCCACATCCAAACCACTTCAATTAAATTGACTGGTTCCTCCAATTACATGCTCTGGAAGCAGGCTGTGATAATTTGTGTCACTGCTCGGGATAAACTGGTTTACTTATAAGATGACCCTCCTGATTCTTGGGCTGCACCTTCCTGATTCGAAGGCTGGGAATTATGTTGTTTGGACGCATGAAAATGCCACAGTCATGGTCTGGCTATTTAATAGCATGGAGTCTTCTGTGGCTGCCAATGTCATGTTCCACACCACTGCCAAGGGTGTTTGGACGGATTAACAGGAGCGCTTTTCTCAGGATACTAACTCGTCTTTTGTTTATGATTTATATGAACATCTGTTTAATTGCAAACTGGGAGATAAATCGATTGCCGAATTTCATATAACTCTCAAGAGTATCTGGAAAGAATTGAATGTACACCAGCTTCTCGCTACAGACCTCATTACTCTGAAGGCTCAACGTGCAGAATTTCAAGTGGCTGCCTTCCTCTTTGGACTCAGTTCTAAGTTGTAGCCTATCAAAAGCCAACTCCTTGCTGGTGATAAAGTCCCTACCATGAATGATGCCTTCTGTCGTGTTCAGTGCATCATCAATCCCACCTTCTCCAAATCTCATGGAGCCTCTATTACAGCCAACTCCGCCTTATTTACTATTAGTGGCAGCCGTGGTCATGGTAATTATGGTAAAGGCCGTGTTGGGGGTTGTGGTGATGGTGGAGATGGCTCTTCTGATCGCCTATGTGTCTCTACTCTCACTGTGGTAAACAAAATCATATGGTCGATAGATATTAGGTTAGGCATGGTAAGCCTCCTCAGTGGGGTTTCGGGTCTCTTTCGTAGTTTGCAGGTGGTGGCTAATTCCGATGGTGATTGTCCTACACCTGCTGCTTCAGCCAACAGGGCCTCATCTTCAACAATTACTTTGTTTAAAGAAGATTTTCATAGTTGCTTACTTGTCTCAATCCACTCGATACTCAGGGCTCTACTTCCTCTTCCATTACTACTTCAGCTCATGTAGGTATTACTGCCTTACTTGCATCCCTAGCTTCTATCCTTGGGTTATTGACTCTGGTGCTTCTTCTTACATGACTGTTAAGGCCTCAGTATTTTTTTTCTTTTGACCATTGTCCTCAACCATCCAATGTTTATTTGGTGGTGGCTCTATTACCCATGTTTTTGGCAAGGGTGTTGTATCCCTGTCACCCACCTTATCATTGTAATTGTTCTTCGTGTACCTCGTTTACCTATGAATTTACTTTCATTTAATACTTTGCAAAAACTCTAGACTGTTCTGTCTCATTTTTCTTGACCTGTTGTGTATCTCAGGATCTACAGACAAAGGTGACAATTGGTGGGGGACATGAGAAGGACGTAATGTATTATCTGGACGCCATTCCATCTTCTGCTGTTGTGCTTACTACTACCACCAGTGTTTCTCTGCTACAATGGCATTTTCGCCTGGGTCATTTGTCTCTCTCCAAGTTACAGATAATGGTTCCAACTTCCAATCTGCAGGTCTGTTCATACTCTCAAGTGTGTGGCATGCCAATGGGGAAAACACCACCGCTTATCCTTCCCTTCTCGTGATGTGTTAAGAAGTCCTACCCTTTTTTCCTTGATTCATTTTGACATCTGGGGGCCTATTAACATAAATAGTTGTGCTGGTTTTAGTTATTTTGTGACCTTTGTGGATGATTGTTCTCGTACCACTTGGTTATATCTGTTAAAGGATCATTTCAAGTTCGTTACCTTTTTAAATAATTTCATTTAGAAATCAAGAATCAGTTTGGTATTAGCATTAAAACCTTTCGGTCTGATAATGAACTTGAAAACACTTAATCGACTATTTCCTTGTTTTATACGTCCAATTGTATCCTTGACAGACCAGATGCCCTTACACCCGTCAACAAAATGGCGTTGTGGACGTGAAAACCGTCATTTATTAGAGGTTTCTCATTTTCTCCTTTTTCGTATGCACTTTCCCCACTATTTTTGGGGTGGTGCAGTCTTAACTCTTAACGACCTGCAACTTGATCAATCGCATGGCTTCTTCAATCCTTCTGAATCGGTTGCTCCTGCTTCATCCATGACATTCTGCCTGACCTAGACAAGTTGTCCCCCGTGTGGTTAAGGGTGTTTTTGTTGGCTACTTTCGTACTCAGAAAGGTTATCGGTGTTCTGATCCTCTCACCTGATGCTAGGTTGTTAGTGTTGATGTCATGTTCTTTGAGAATACCCCCTATTATACGGCTTCGGCTCCGGCTCCAATACACCCATTCCGGCCTTGGTTCCATTTAGTGATGTGGATTCCTTACTCGTCCTGGCACCAGCCCCTACTACAGCTCCTCCATAGGTTTATCCTACCACCGCTCCTCCATAGGTTTATCATCATCTTCCATGGCCTACAACGGCACCAGATCCTACTCCGCCACCTGCACTGGCATTGCACTTGCACCACTCTCTGCTCTCTCTTCGTCCTCCTCATCGGAATCTTTGTCTGTTGATCTTCCTCTTGCGCTTCACAAAGGTACCTGTTCTTGCACTCAACCGCCATAGGTAACATATCCCATTACTCATTATGTGTTTACATCACATCTCTCATTGCCTCACCAGTCCTTTGCGTATGCCTTATTACATACTACTGTTCCCCCCTCATATTGAGGCTTTAACCTGGCCTGAGTAGAAGAATGTTATTTTTAGCGTAATGATATAAAATATGCTATTGCTGACTGATTGCTTTGAGTCAAAGTAGTTAATCATGTGGACTGTTGGACTCCTAGTTAGTTTATTAGTTTGCTTTATTAGTTTCCTTTACCAATTAGGTAGTTTGTGACTAAGACTTTGATTTGTAGAGTCCTAGACCCTATGTAATAGTTATTTTCTATTTTTTATAAATATAAACTACGAGAAGGAGAGCAGCACCAATTAATTCGATTTTGCTCTCTCTCTCTCTCTCTCTCTCTCTCTCTTATTTTCTAGTTTGTTACATGGTATCAGAGCGGATGTTGTTTTGTACGTCGATTAACATTCTTCGTCATGGTGTGCAGCCATCATTGCTGACTCTGCTGCTTCCACCTTTTCATATTGTACCTACTGCTGCTATTTTCCCTACCTGCTACTACTTCACTGCTATTGATTTGATCTGATGATCTGATGCCTGCAATACTGATATGATCAGATCTATTATGATCTAATCTGATCTACTGCTACTAGCCTCATGCTTTTGAATCAAGGAATTTTACCTCAATTAGGATTTCTTGATATCTCTCATATCCACCATTGGATCGTCCTTAAATTTTGATGACTTATCCTGGTTATATTTAACTACTTGCCTGCACTTGATGCAACTTTTACTACCTGCAGCCTACTACAATTGCACGTATTGCAACCTCAACTACCTGCACCTAATGCAGCTATGTCTACTCAACTGTTGTGGCTACCACTTGGTTCACAGAGACCTGTACTGTGCTGCTGCTGCTGCTATCACTACTGTTGCTGCTTCCGTTCCTACTTTGTTTCAAGCTGAAGCTCTCACATTCTCCCATGCTCTAGTTTGAGGGGATGTTCGCGTAATGATATAAAATACGCTATTGCTGACTGATTGCTTTGATAGTCAAATTAGTTAATTATGTGGACTTATGAGTCTCTTAGTTAGTGTATTAGTTTGTTTATTAGTTTCCTTTACCAATTAGGCTGGTTAATTTCTTTTTCTTATTTTGAGTTACTTTGTCTTTAGTTTGTGACTAGGAATCTGACTTGTAGAGAGTCCTAGATCTTATCTAATTGTTTTTTTTTTGTTTTGAGTATTTTCTATAAATATAAACTACGAGGAGGAGAGTAGCACCAACTAATTCAATTGTGCTCTCTCTCTCTCTCTCTCTCTCTCTCTCTCTCTCTCTTTCTATATATATATATATATATATATTTTTTTTTCTCTTATTTCTATTTTTTTACAGCTATGAATGTTAAGATGGATGCTCTATTTTCCTGGCAAACCTGGTCTCTTGTTGATTTACCAACAGGTAAGGAGGTAGTTTGTTCTCGTAGGATATTCACTGTGATGTATAACCCCGATGATTCTGTAGAACTTCTGAAGCGCGCTTGGTTGCCAAAGGCTTTACCCAGACCTATGGATTGATTATGGGTTCCAACCATGCTATTCCAAGCACTTGGTTGTCATTCTTGTGATCTATGTGGATGACATTATTGTTTCTAGAGAGGACTTGACAGGTATTGATGAGGCTAAAGCCTACCTCCATCAGCATTTTCAGATGAAGGATCTGGGGTTTTTCGTTATTTTTTAGGCATTGAGGTGGTTCGAAGCTCCAAAGGTATTAGTCTTTCTCAATGGATTTATGTTCTTGATCTTCTGATTGAAACAGGTATGCTAGGCTGCAAACCTATTGATATTCCTATGGACCCTCATCTTAGATTGGATACTTGTGATGATGTGGATTTTGTTGACATCTATCAATATCGCCGTCTTATTGGCAAGCTTATCCATTTCACTGTTACTAGACCTAACATCTCTTAATATGTTAGAGTTGTTAGTCAATTTATGCAGGCTCCAAAACAAGTTCATTGGGATGTTGCTTGTTGGATTTTGAAGTATTTCAAGGGAGCTCCCTGTAATGGGTTGCTCTATCGTCTTCATCAAAAATTGATCTCTGTGGTAATTTTGATGTTGATTCGGCTGGTGTTGATGAGGATTGTCGGTCTACTACTAGTTGTTGTACCTTTCTTGGCATCATCTTATTACTTGGCATAACAAAAAGCAGAGTATAGTTGCAAGATCTAGTGCCGTAGCTGAGTATCGTGCTATGGCTCAAATTACGGCAAAACTGATGTAGGTGAAGAATATTCTTGGTGAATTTGGCTTTCCAATTACACAGTCTATTATTATGTACTGTGATAATCAGGTAGTCGTTTATATTGCTAGCAACCCTGCTTTTAAGGAGCGTACCAAGCATATCGAAGTCAACCACTATTTTGTTCGAGATGCTATTTTGCGTAACATGATATCTACTCCGTTCATTAATTCCAGTTCTCAACTTGATGGTATATCTACGAAGGCGTTGTTCAAGGCTTTATTTTTTTCAAAACTGTTCCAAGCTGGGTCTTGGTGATATTTATACTCCAACTCCAGCTCCAGTTCCAACTTGAGGGGGAGTGTTAAAGTTTACGGTTTTTTGTTTTTCTGTCTAAGTGTCGCCTAGTTCTGTCTAGGTGTCACTTAGCTTGGTGATGTTTATTTTCCAGTTTAAGTGGTTTGAGTTCCTCTCAACTTCTACAACTTTTAATGTCGATAGGACTTATGTCTTTTATTTCTTTTACTATAAATAATGCTAAGGTGAGGGGCAGAGAGTCAGTTCGACATCTTCTCCCCCCTTTCCACAATTTCATCTCATTCGTCTCTGTTTCTCTCCTTATTATTTTACTACCTTGGCTGTATATGATCTGGTATTTTCTGATTTAGTGCTGTTTCACAAAGCCATATATAAAAAATAACACGCGGGCACCTAGGCGGGCACCTTGTCACCTAAGCGCTGAGGTGGCCCTCCAATGCCGTGGGTCGCTTTATTGCCGTAAGAACTATGAGTAAAAGAATCAGGGGTATGCCTAAAATGACTTTAGGAGAAGTGGTGCGGAAAGACATGCATTTCTTATGACCATTAATGAGTATGGCTTTGTATAGAGTTGATTGGAGAAATAAGTGTAGCCAGTCCCATTTAGTTGGGATAAGTCTGCGTTGAGTTGAATTGTTGAACGAGGATACTAGACTTTTGGGAGGATGGAGCAAGAGCAATATCTCCAATGGAGACTGCTATGAAGTTGGATCAAGATGCATTTAGCTTGTGAGTGATAGTTGAATGCCTCTTGATCCAAATTCGAACAACATGGTAGTACATGGTAATAGTAGGAATTCAGAGTTACACAAATGCAAACACCATAGCACCATGGGTCTACCCTCAGTGCTATTATCCGGTTAATATTGTGCTGAATCTCTTACTACTATAGCTCAGAACACTACTAGTTGAGCGGTAGGCGTAGGCCTATTCCAGTCCTTAGAGCAATCAGCTCTGCTCTTGTTGGATCACCAATGGACCCTGGGAATGCTTAAACTGCTCTGCCATCCAAAGTTTAATTACTCCCCTAATACCTTGCAGGCCAGGATTCCTTAGTGAACACCCATCTATTTCAGTCTTGCCATCTTCTGGGTAAGGCTGCCATTTTATCCTCTTTGCTCCTCTTTCTCATGTAAAAATCAAAGGGGCCAGTCTCTAAAGAACTGATCTGCTGTAGTTTCTTCGGCACAGGCCATCAGCTTCTTCCCATAAACAACCTTAACATTTAATTCTAAGCATAAGAGGCATTTGACTTTGGAAAAATAAAAAATGACTACCTGCTGAACTTTTCTTTTTCGAGGAGCCCTCTACAACTTTTCTGAAAATACGCATGCGTTAATTCTCTTTGAAATTACCTTCTGAATGGATGCTAAAAACGGGGGAGGAAATCATTAGGCCTACTTCCAAAACTGCATAACGCATACGATGTTCTTCTTGGAGGTCCTTTAAAAGCTTACAGTAGATGGAATCAAGCATTTAACCCATGGATTTCTGTTGCAGTTCTGATTAGATTTGGTGGACCTGATTTGACTGCAAATAATGGGCCCACTAATGGAATGGAAGAGATCCTGATCTGATGGCTAGATAGGAGCCAGATCTGATTTCAGTAATGGTTCAGAATTAATGAGGAATAATAACAGTTTAAATATCTGAAATTCCAGTTCAGATTAAGAAATATCTAACCAAAATTTGAGGGTCGATAAAAGAGAAAAGTGATCGATGGGTGTTGTAACAAAGTAAATAAAGAGAGAAGGAGAAGATGGATGTAGAATGAGGAGGGAGAGATGAGTCGAGACTGCTAGGAAGAGCTGTTGATAGATCTCAGCTTCTCCCCCTATTGCATTATATATAAAAAAAGAATTAAAACCTAAAGGAACTCTAGATAATCTAGGAGTCCTAAAGGCTAAGGAAAATCAAAATAGATAAAAGTTAATAACTAGGTAAACTATCCACCTAAGAGGATAGGCTACCGAAGGGAAACTAAACACAAAAGAAACTATAGAGATAAATTTCTTTGCGGCTATTGCTATTGACCCCACATCTTCAACAGGTGTGATGGAAGAGCTAAAGTAGGGATGTTACTTGATAGTTCCTAAAATATAGGATCTGAAATTGTCAATTTTTATTTATTTATTTGTTTATTATTTTATTTTTTTTGGGGGGTGGGGGGGAGCGAAGGGAGAGCATGGTTTGTATTGATTTTGATACACCCTGTATCAACTATATACTCTTCGATATGTATTTCTTTTTTTAAACCAAAGACAGTGTCCACATGTATCGACAGTATAAAACTGATATGGCTCGATACACTTCGATACGATAGATACACTCGATACGTATCGATATACTTAAGTTCCCATTTTCTTGCCAAAAAAAAAAACTTGCATCGAAGTGTATCTAACTTATACTATTTGATACACCTCGATATAAAACGATACGGTTAGATACGGTTGATGAGCACATATGAAGCTTGATACAATCTATTTTTTTTCTACTTCTCTGGTCTTCTTCCTTGCTGAAAACCTATAATTCATTTCGAACCGAAGGTTGTATCTCATTGAATGTCATCAAATATGTCTTTAATCTTTGGAAATACTTCAAGATTGCTTATTATAGTGTTTTTATGCTTAAAAATTGTGTTTTGTATGTTCCCTAATCATTCTCATGCGTAGCTTGCCCATATCCTGGCATATCCACCGTATACACGATACAATATGATTTGTCTCTTAAAATCGCCTGACCAATATGCTACCGATATGCGGTACTTTAATACTTAAGGGAGAGAATAAAGAAATCTGATGTACTAGGGAGATAAATTAGGGGAGAAATTTAAGGAGAGATGATAACAAGAGAAGGGAGGGAAATCTTTGGCAGTGGGGAGGGACAGAGAAGGGAAAGGAGAGAATCTTCAACTGTGGGGAAGGAGAGAGAGGATAGAGGAAAGAGAAAGAATCCCCTTACAAAATCAAGAGGAGGGAGAGAGAAAATTAAACGAGCCATTTCTAAAGCAATTAATTCAATTTATTGACCAAAATCATCCAAAATAGTGGACATTAGGACAGCGAAGTATTCTAGAATTTTACATTAAACTCTAACCCATAGACTAACAACTAGTCTCCTAACGACTAGATATGGGCCAGTGTGCATTCTCTAACTGTTTTGGAAAGTGGCGGCAAAGAAAAAGAGCTTATGGGTGGAATGGTTCTATGCTAGATTCCTTAACGACTCTATATGGATGGTTTCTTACGGTAAGGCTATTTTGGGCTTGGAGGATGATGTTGGTATACAGACCCTTATCATTGATACCATCAAAACAAGAATCGATGACAGCTCCTCTATTTTTCTATGGTTCAACTACTAGCATCCTCATGGAGTCCTCCTCCATAGGTATGGAGGAAAAATTAGACATGACTTGGGTTGCGACAGATTGGCTCTAGGTTCTTATATTTTATATGAGGGCTTGTGGCAGTTGGGTCGTCTATCCTTTTATTGGCCGACTCAAGCCTGGTCAGTTCTGTAAGCCACCTCTAGAAGTCCCTTGGAGAGCAGAGATCTTGTTATGTGGATTGTGGACTACAACAGCGTCAAGGTATCTTTTCTTCTTCTGTTTTGGATCTGGTTATATCTTGATCTGCCAGGGTCTCTTTGTCTGGTGTCATTTAGTTTCAAGGCCTCCCTACAGCTTCATTTCATGGAGAGCAATTGCCCGGTCTCTTCCAGCTATGGTGTTTTTGCTACAGAGACAGGTTTGTGTGTGAATCAATTGTTGCTTATGTTGGTCAGCCGCTAAAGACATTCCCACCTTTTCTTTGACTGCCCTTTCTGGTCTCACCTCTGGGAAGGGATCCTCTGTCGTTGTTGGCCAGTTAGAAGACATGAATCCGTCTTCGAGAGGGAATGGAGATGGATCACAAAGCCTTCAAAAGGAAATCGTCTTGTGACATGATCGGAAAACTGGCATTGTGTGCGACCATTTATCACACTTGGATGGGATGAAAACCTTAAATTTTGGACCGCTAAGTCCAGAAGCCTCAATAAGATTTGGGACACCACTGTCTTCGAAATCTGGGGGATCTTAATCCCTATAGCTAGATCCTCTCCGGACTCGCCTAGATATAGAACCATTGTGAATGCATGGGATCTACCTACCCAAATTTAATGTGGATAGGACATCCCATGAGATCATTTTGTAGTCCCGTTCTTCTTTTTTCTCCCGGTTCACCCTATTGGGCATCCATCCTATTTCCTTTCTGGGTTTCTTTTAATATAATTCTTTATTCACAAAAAAAAAAATCAGAATCAGATTAAGAAATATCCAACCAGACTGTGGGTCAATGGGGTGGATGGATGAGAGAGAAATGGGTGATTGATGGGTGCGGTGGAAAAGGTAAAGTAGGGTTGTTAGATCCTAAAATTTAGGATCTGAAACTGTCAATCATTGGGGAAAAAGAAGGGAGAGAATGAAGAAAGGAAGAAATTTAGGGAGAGAGGATAACATGAGAAGGTAGAGAAATCTGCAGCTGTGGGAAGGGGAGGGACGAGAAAGGAGAGAAATCTTTAGCTGTGGGGAAAGAGAGATAATAGATAGAGGAAAGAGAAAGAATCCCCTTACCAAATTGAGAGGAGGGGGAGAGAGAATCCAGCTAAGCCATTGTGAAAGCAAATAAATCAATCCACTAACCAAAATTATCAAAAATCATGGGGTGTTGGTTACGTATGTATATATAGAAAATAGAAAATTATACTGTATCAACTTAATTACATATCTAGACTTTCCTAACTAGGTCTCTCTAGGACTGCTAAGAACTCTAGAGTTTTAGATTTCCTAAATTAACTCATAGACTAACAACTAGTTTCCTAACCAACTATTGACACCAACATGGGGCATACCAAAATAAAACATTAATTTTGTTTTGGTCTTTATATTTCTCCTATTACAATGATAAAACCCAAGAATTAAGGTCCAACCCAACCTATTACTAAAACGTGGCCCAAATTTAAACCAGGCCTGCATTACTATCCATTTTGGAGGTGCAAGAGGAACAGGCAGATTCTGCCATGAAGAATAAATTCTTTTGACTGAATGTGGTCTGCTTGGGAGGACATGAATAAGTTAACATACTTTTGCCGGATATATCTAGGTTTGTGGAGGAATAAGGAGGATGTTATCCATCATTAAAGGGGTGGGCATTGGACACTTTCTGTTGGCTGAAGGTGTGGCCTGAGCATCATCCAAGGGATCAGAAGGGAAGCCTAGCACAAACCCAAGCCAGACTCAGGTATGGAATTTTGCCAAGCCTGTGCCCAACACAATCAAAATTATTTAAGCCCAGAGCTGTTTTGAGTTTAATGAGCACATTGCAGGCTGTGGCAATAAAATCAAAACATAAAGGCTATGCATACATATGACCATCCAATAATAAAATAAACATTAAAACCTCAATAGTAATTTCGTCCTTTCCTTCTAAAATAAACCCAAACTAATCGGCTACATAAATCCTTGGTGACTAAAATGTATCATAATTGTGTACCGTGTGTAATGTTTGGGTTTGGGTGTGTTTCGGGTTACCAAAGGCATCAATGCAAGCCCAACCTAATCTAATATCTGGCTTTTTTCAGGTCAGGATCTGGGGGTTAATATAAACCACCCAGCTCCCACACCTAATTGTAGGGTTAGAGAACCTTTTTTGTAGCTTCTCTGGAGGAATTCCAGGGAGGGCCTGCCGGTTCACTTTCTCTTGAGAGAGTGGAGTTGCTTAGTAAACCAGCTCCTTATCTTCTAACTATCATGCATTAATGGCCCTCTTCTCTCTTTCTGTTAAGCTTTACTTTGATGGGAGCTCACAAGGCAAGCCAGGTCATGATGGCATGGAGGTGCATTTAGAAATCATTTAAAGAGAATGTTATTGATGTTTTCAGCTTCAATAGGCATTGCAGTTCCAGTTGCAGCTTGAAAGCCTTGTGCTTTGATTGAAGGCTTTTTCATCAATAGATTGCTTCATCTGGAAAATGGCACTTGGCTCTAACAATTAAATGGATGTTTTATGCTGAATTCCCCTGGAAGAATACTCGCCCAGATGACTTCTTGCTGTCGGGGATCTCCCTCATCCTGGTTGAGGGCAGAGATAGTGAGACTGTAGGTGATGAGATTACTAAAATTTTGTCTTTTACAGATTACATGTACATTGGGCCAAGAACAAGATCTCAGTTTCGAGGTCTGTTTCGGTGAGGCCCCGAACTGAGATATTTTGAAACCACGGAAACTGGGTCGAAACCTGGTATTTTTTTGGGGTGAAACTTGAAGCCAAGGTTTCAAGGCCCAGAAAAACCTGGTCGAAACCTGTCAAAACATGGGATTTTATAGCCATGGTTTGACCATGTTTGGTCGAAACCACCAAAACTAGGTATTTTTTTTGTACTGCCCCTATCTCGTCTCGGTACCTGTCTAGACATAGATATCTCGGTCCTGGTTTCAACCGAGATTTAGAACCATGACCATATTAGATCAGGTAGTTCTATCTTTTTCTTCTTCTTTTTCTCTCTCTCTCTCTCTTAGGATGCTCTTTTTTGCTGTCCCGGGGGGTGGGTTGGTGCCTTTCTGGGGCTATTTGCTTCTAAAACAATTTATGTTTATTTATTAAAAAAAAATGTAAAAGATCTGCAAGGTGGGAGACTGTGAATGGTCTTGTGACATATTGTCTGTTTTGTTTCCAGCAGTGGTAATAGTTAGTTCTAGACCGGATTGATTTTCGTTTAGCCTTCCAAATGTCATTTATTTACCGCAGATGTGGTTATATGATCCATCACTTTAGTAGGTATTTTCTCTTTAAACTGTGCAATCCTTCCCTGAACGTGAAGGCATTATTGCCATAAAATCTCTTGGGGTTCCATTCGATTGATCTTTTGACGAGCTGGTAATTGAAGTAGGTTAGCTTGTTGACACTTGGCCTAGAATTAGCTTTTTTTTTTTTTACTGATATAATGAACTAATTTAGGCTTTCCTCTTTTCTACTTTTGGAGGGACAGGGTTGGTTTGTAATCCCACATTTTTATTGTGGGCTAAATTTTGTTCAAAACTAGACTTTAGTGATCCTTCGCTGTTATAATGATGATAAAATTAGCCTTCCTTCTGCATGACTAATGTTGAATTGAAATTTGCAGTAACTGCAACTCTCTTAAATTTTGTGAGGATGTTCCGGAAAGCACATGATGAGAACTGTAAGCAAGCTGAGTTGGAGAGGAAGAAAGCTCAGAAGGAGGCTGAAATGGAGAAGGCAAAGGGCGTTAACCTGACAAAGAAAACTGCAACATAGCTCAGTTGTTTTCTCCATTGCTCCACACAGGAAACCAAGTTCCCCCATGCAGCAGTCGGGGGATGTGAATAGAAACATACGACAGCAAAGTTCAACTGCTTCAGACTGGGCCTAACCCTCGTTTTTTGAGGAATCTTGCAATGGTAAGCTTTCTAAAATGATATGTGGCTGATACCACCTAGAAGAGATGTGCAAAGCTATGAATCGATTAACTGCTAGTAACGAACTTATCCATTACTCTGATTTAGAGATTCAAGATTAATATGTAATGGTTGAGGCCTCTATGAATAATTAGATAATTGTAATCTGGAAATTCAACCACACTCTAAGAAGCAAGTTGTCCAAACCTGAACCATCTGATCCAGGGAGTTGATGTTCTATAAACCTGGTAGGGAAAAGTAGGTGGAGAAAATCCAACCTTAAGGCTGCATCTGACAGACCGACTTTTCCAGATAGAGATCACCCTGCAAGTATGGACAGTTGTGCTCTTTTGTGTCAAAGACTCAAAGTAGCCAATAGTGTTTTGACATGCGTCTCCTTCTTGCACAAATGTCCCAGGGATCGTGATCCAAGGGCTTAGCTTTTGAGTGCATGCTTGTTAGAGTGTGGTCAAGCTTTTTACAACAGCATACATCTCCCTCAAGGCTGGTTCCCATAGTGGGATAGGTCAAATGAGGCTCTGGCCCCACTATTCTGTTAGTAGTCACTCTTAGAGTCTGAATCAATCCTTTTATTTTGAACATGATTTTAGCCTGCTTCTCTCTACTTTCGGCAGGTACGGAACACAGAGGAGATGTCATAGCATTGTAAAGCAGTCTGGCATGCATCCATGAACTGTGTACATAGCTCTAACCCTACTAACAATTGATTCTTTTTCATGTAACATAGAAGGTAGTTTCTGTTTTTCTGTTCTTGTTGAGATTTTGACAGGAGCAACATCACAAAGATTTTGTATAGAAGTAGAGAAATTAAAGGAAAATATGAGAAGGCAGCATTCTTACCGTAAGTGTAATATAACCACATGTAGGCTGTGAGTTGAGAAGCCTTTTTCTGTTGTTTCACTCACCATTTGTTAGAACATTTTTCATTTCTAAGAAAGAAATATATCTCTCGAGTCAATCTTTCAGGAGCTTTGATTCCGGTGCAGAATTCTGAACTGCTCTCATGTAAGGTGGGAATGTGTTATAATAGTATATGTAGTTTGTCACCAATATTGATTATAGATTGTATTCTAGCAGGAGTGCATGATCTGGGTGACAATAGTTTTTAAACTGTAATTGGGAAATCAACGCCAATTCTTCTTTAAGGATCCTTGCTCTGTTTTATACTTAGATTTTATTTGTTGTTTAATAAGTTAAAATTAGAATGTAACTCTTTGAGTTGTATTTATGCTTACACTATAAGAACTGAAACTATTTTATGTTATTTGTATTTGTAGTGGTGTCTCATGAGCATTTAGTAAAGACCAATACTGCGAAATTTGGGCCAACCGTGAACCAATAAGTGATTTAAGGTACCCAGTAAAGCATTTTATGGATTCAAATATGGCTGGCCGATCAGAATCACAGCTGGGTGAGCCAGCTGAAGGATAAAATAGAGCTTGAGCCAGAGCATACTGGACCCACCCATTTGAACCTATGCACCCATATTTAAATTCTACGAAATCGATTTTTTAGTTTTAAATTTACATGATGACCCTATGTGCTTTATTTAAATTTTACAAAATTGTTTTTTTAGTTTTAAATTTACATGTTAATATATTTAGGTTCTGAAAATCCAGCTGAGTTCCTTAAGAAATGTTTTTTCGGAATAGGTAATGTTTGTGTGTGTGTATGTGTGATTTTTTTGGGTGATACCACCCTTTGGTTATTCGGAATAGTTTTGTTTTGCTGATTTCCATTGTATCTTTTTTTATCAGGAAACCCTGGAATATTATTATTCCTTCTTACTTGTCATGTAAATCAGAAGAAAATTTCTTGTTTAAACTAAGAATATTGGCAAGGCCCTACCTCGGCTTTCATAAAGTAATTGAACTGTTGATTCATTTATCATATTAATTTATAATTTTACCTTCTTTTTTCCTTCAAAATTGTGTTTATTTATTTTTTCGGTGCTACCACCGTTATGGCATTCCTAAGGCTTCAATCCCAAGAACTGACAATAACAAGACAACGTCCTAGCCATTTGTGCTTGTCAGCACACTGTTGTTTAAGGTAAATTGATGGATTTCTGTCTTGTTTATTCATTTCTCAGGAACTAAAATGAAATTTTCGGTGTGGCGTAGATTGTTATGAATCATATTTTTGTATATGAGAAAGGGGTTTCGTCCACGGTTTCGTTTATATAGGGGGTTTTGGGTATTGAAGATGATCGTTTATTCCCATCTGATCCGTGGTTCAAATACTCAGAATTGAGATGGGATGAGCCTGAATCAGCCACATAGTAAGTTTGGGAACGGCAAACCTTCAAGTATGAATACGTACATCTATTAAACGTAACCAAGCTTTACTACAGGGATTGAAAATTCGATTAAAAAAAAAAACACATACTGCATTAATACATGTGTGTAATGTGTTTAATATGGTATTTTTTTACTAAAAATACATGTATATATTCACTATGCATCGAATCTATCTCATTCAACAAATAGAATAATAAGATATATAAATACAAATTGATATACAAACAAAACTTGCAATCCATGAAATTCACATAAAATCATCATTTCATTAACATAAAACATGTATCAAAGCTGGAAGGGTTCATTCAGTAGCGGGGTTTTAGGGATTTGGGTAAAAAATTGAAATATTAGGAAAGTGAGAGAGAGAAAGGGGGAAAAATAATTTTTTTGTTTATTATTCCCCTTTTTTATGTTTAATACGGCAATACGTGTTTAAAACGTGTTTAATACGTTTCAATATAAAAAATATGATTTTTTGAGAATCTATGCAATAGTTCGTAAAAATGTGTAAAAACGCAGTACGTGTATAATTCACGTATTAAATGCTACTCTACTAATTATGATTCAGCGAAGATCGGTGCAAAAGATCCTAGAATTTTCTTCATGCGCGTGAGAATCGGCCTTGCACAGCTTTGAATCGGGTGTGATATGGGATCGATCCTAGTCGATTCATGCTCCAGTCCTAAAACCATGTACTAAACTGCATTTAATACGGTCCGTGCACATCCATGGCCATATATATAAACTTTTTGCCCTTTTGTATTAGAACTTTAGACCCTAGTAGGATATGTGACAGCAAGAGACTTTGCCTCCTGGGAGCTCAGACAAGTCACTGTCCGACCTCCGCCTCTCTCAGACTGCCTTAACGGTCCGTTGGCTCAACTCACAGATGTTATCCGTACTAGGCATGCACGACTGAACATACGCCACATTTAATGGGTAACAATTGACATGTACAACGTAATCATTGAGCAAATAACTCCAACGACAAATCTTGTCCAACAGACAACACGTCAGTAACCAGAGACGAGTAACCCTAGTCGAACATAACGGACGACACGTTTGACATAACCAATAGATGAATAACCTTGCTCGAACGTAACCGACAGACGAATAACTCCATTTAGGAGCAAATCCGACTTTAAACTACCCAATATCCTTCAATGTAAGAACATTAGATTCTAGAAGTATGGGGATTGAAGGCTAGTTTTGTCATTAAAAAATTATAAATCATACCACATCATCATTTAATAGACATACAAGGTCTGTGTGATAAATATTTAACAAATGAGGGGGATGCGTGAAATTAATGGCGAAGTTGGGAGTTCGGTGACTTTAAAACAAAGTACATGGAAGGTGGTGAAATTTTCTCAATAAATAATAATAATAAATTATTAATTCTCCATATCCTCAATGACCTAGTTTATTATATCACGTGAATGAATCAGTCTTGGACTGGCCCGAATCGGACTTCTAAACACTAGAATCAGGCACACACATGTAGGGATCAGGGGTGATATGAGATCGGCTCAAAATCGGAGACCATGCTCAAGTCCTTAAACCATGATTGCTTCACAAAAGCTAATACATCAAAAGTTTTAAAATTAATTAAATAGAACCAAGTTTTTGGTATGGACCGATATCAATACTGATTCGGATTGATCTTGGATCAATACTGACAATGGTCAATATCGTATCCGATACCAATCACTTTAACATTGATAGAACATGAAAATTCAATTTTTTTAAACATATAGTGTATTCCATATTAGACTAAATTAACTTAAGTCTCACACTCTAAATTCATAGTTTGGGTATGATAAAAAAAAGAGATGAATATGTAGAGGTATTAAACGGATTAGATGTCAATAATACTTTTTGAAATCTGGTGTTGAAATTTTTTTTTGAAATCTGGTGCTTAAAAACGTAAATCATAATAATAGGATGTATGTTTAATGTGTTTTTTAATATATATATATATATATATATATATATATATATATATATTTTTTTTTTTTTTATAAAAGGAAATATATAAATACATATAAATAAAAAATGATGTGTATATACCCTATTTAAATAAAGAATGATATGATAAATATTTTTTTTGGTAAAATGACATGATATGTTACATAACGTATATATATGTAGAGAAAAGGAACTGAAATCTTTCAGTTTGGTATCTCTGGTTTCAATCTGCCGTTATAGTTTCTCTATTTTGCATTTTGTCTGCAACATTTCAGCAGGAAATGACGAAGCATGGAAGGCAGCTTCCCGACCATCATCTTCAGGTATTCTTTTTCGCTAGTTCATTCTTGTTCCTACTTTTATTTTACCCTTTCTTTCCAGCCATATTCAACTGGCGATGCTCATTTCTCCCTCCATCATTAGGTGGTTGCAGTGGCTGTATTTCTGGCACTGGGGTTCGCGTTTTATGTTTTCTTCGTTCCGTTCTTGGGGAGGAAGGTGTTTCAGTACGTTGTAATGGGGCTTTACGCTCCCCTGGTAAGCCATTTCACATTGTTTCCCCATCTATATTCCTTACATATGTAAATTTTATTTCCGTCACTTGTTTTTTCCATCATTCATGGATTGAGATCTGCCAGATATATTTCTTTTTGTGGGATAATTCTGCTTTTGAATGGTTTGTATCTGATTCACGACCTGGCCCTGATCCCATGATCTGTCTCTTAAATGTATTAGTCATTAGCGTTTTTCTCTTTTTTCAGCTTTTCCCCTAACTAACCCTTCCGAATTTCCCATGAACCTGTGGCCTTTCTGTGTTTATTAACTGATTCTGTGAAGTTCCGAATGAACTTATGAATTTAGAATGGGTAAGGGATGCTTGTCATGTAAGCTCTTTGCTGTATCTTGGAGAGTTACCTAGCTCCTTTAGGTGAAGCTACAAGCACTATTTATCTCATGCGAGTGTTTAATCCTACTCCTGTGGCATATAATGTTGAACATCAGGATGCCTATCTTAAATAATCAAGTTAGTTAGGATGGCTGTCCAATGGGTGAATGAACTAGAACTTCTAGACTGGTTTTTGAGAATCCTTGTCATTTTGCAGGAACATTTGTAATTATATGAAGCTTAATTCGATACATATACATGGGCATCTTTGGAGCTAATATGTTCTTAATAACTGGAATATAGTTGATTCTAAATCAGTAGAAGTGATTTCTTCCAATTATGGAATGAACTAAAATCCAGGCCGCCAAATCTAACAGGAATACAGTGATAATATTGGTTTGAAACTTCAGGACAGGAAGATCATTCAGGAGTCTATTTCTTTCAAGTTACCGTGTTACATTTTTTTTAGTAGCAGCACATCTCAAATTTTCTAAGTATTGTGTGTTGAACTGGGACACATGTATGGCATTTACACACTAGAAGCAGATTGTCATGATGCTTAATTCATTTTTTTTTTCTTATAACTGGCTTCCTCTAGTCCCTGTATAATTGGTGGCATAACTTCAGTGCTAAGTTATTGATAGGTAGAATCCTGGATCTTCATCTCCTAGCAGTTGCATGAATTGTTTGGTCCTAACTGCTGCTAAATGCTTTCTTGGAGGTTGAGGAAGAGTAATGCAACATCTCATTGTCCATAGAATATGGTGTTATTTATTAATTGTGAGTATTATCGGAGTTGGTTTAGTCTTCTACGTTGTGGATGGCAAAGAAGTAACCGATTTGAGATGTGCTCTTGTTGAACGCTGGATGGAACTGAAGCTTGCTAAGATGGCATATGTGTTATTTTTTCTTGCATTCAGCATTTGTGTTGGGAGAAAATATTATGGAATTTCTATTAAATAATTATGCTTCTTTCTAAAAGAAATCCTAAAGTTACTCAATGCATTTCTGTAGTAGATATATTTTATTACGTGTTTGAAGAGTTGGAACTTGAGATAGTTTGCCTATTATCCATATAAGTTTCCATTCTTCATTTTTGAGATATTTCACCATCTCGATTTTCTGAAACTTCTGGATGCTTATATTTCTGTGGAAAGCCCTTGAGTATGAGTTCTAGTTGGCTAATGTTTGGTCTTGGTAATTTATTACGTGGCTATGTAATGGGGCTTGCATACCCACTTGTATGCTAGTTGTTGACAGAAGATCTATTTGCTGCCCTCCAGTTCTGGTAAAAGTTGGACCCCTGAGGGGCTTCACATTTTCAACAGATCATCCCATATTTATGTGGACCCCTGAGGGGCTTCACATTTTCAACAGATCATCCTATATTTATGTGGCTGTTCAATCCAAGAAACCCCTCCCACCCCCCCCCCCCCCACCAAAAAAAAAAAAAAAAAATGCATATACAAACCAAAATGGAAAATATTTCTTGCTAGGCACTTTTGGAATTAAAATTTTAAATTTTTTAGTAAATTTAGCATTACTAGGGGAAGTGATGAGTTTATGACAAGATACAAAGCTGATAGAGGCCAAGCTACTGGTTCATGGTTGATCCAGGAGTTTCCTATTCAATGAATAGTCTATGTCTACCACATCTTCCCTATGGATGGCTGAAATAGGGATTAAATCTTGTGACTCCAAGGCTTGAATTCATTCGTGAGATTTCTGTAATTCTTTTCCTCTGCCCACATGTATTGTGAATTTTAGTATCGTCTACATCCTGTATGTTGTCTAATGGCTATTGTTAAGATTACAATATTTAATCTTTCCTTTCTTTGTCTTATGATGACTAGGTCTTAGGTGTGTCTTAGTGGTGCATTGGTTGTATATGGACAATTGTATATGGACTGTATATGGATAACAGTACATTGGTTGTATATGGATAGCTGTATATGGACTGTACATGGACAGTAGTATATTGATTGTATATACAGCTGTATATGGACTGTTGATAGTTGTACATGGGCTGCCTAATTGATTATAAATAGTAGAGGGATAGGGGGAGATAAACACAATCAATCTCTCCCTCTCTCCACCATTTCTCTCCTTTCTATTGGTCTCTTTCTTTGGTTTTTTCTCTTTTACAGTATTACATGGTATCAGAGCGAGGTTAATAAACTTCTACTGCAAGTTTTTGGTTGCTGGTTTGAGAGTCTATTTTGGTTCTCTCTCTTCTCTTCTCTTTCCCTAATTTTGTCCCATGAATTCTAGACTCAAACCTCGATAAGATGGAGTCGATTACATGGGATCTCAACACGGTATTTGTTTGGAATCTGTTCTTCATCAGTTCTGCGAATGATTCACAATTCCTGAATTTTTTTTGTGATTTTATTACATTGCTTCTGTTCAAGAGCTATTCTTTCTTCAGCCCGATATTTTTTTTTATATCAATGTGTTCAGCCACCAGCGCTACCTGGTATTTTTAACTCATCTTATTTAGCAGTTTTTGTTGGTATTCATTCCTGTACTACAGGTTGTTCCTCTATAGCAGTGAAAGATAAGAAGCAATTTTTTTTTTTGGAAGGATATCTCATTGCTACAGTAGTAAGATTCTGGCCAAATATCTCTCTTTCTTGTTTTGGTTATTTTCCAAACATGACTGAATCTAAGAATCATGTGGATGGTGTTCATGTCCAAATTACTTCAATCAAATTGGTTGGGTTATCTAATTTTCTGTTGTGGAAGCAAGCTGTGACCATCTATCTCACTGTTAGAGATAAGTTAACTTATATATACGATGATCCCCCGGATTCCAAGGATTCGATATATGGCACTTGGACCCGCGAGAATGCTACTGTCATGGTTTGGTTGTTTAATAGTATGGAACCTTCTGTGGCTGCCAATGTCATGTTTTACACAACAGCCAAGGGCGTTTAGAATGACTTACATGAGAGCTTCTCCCAAGATACAAACTTATCTCGGGTTTATGACTTATATGAACGTCTATTCAATTGTAAACAGAGAGACAGGTCTATTGCGGAATTTTATAGCTCTCTCAAAGGAATCTGGGAAGAATTGAATGTCCATCAGCCCCTTACTACTGACCTCAATACTTTGAAAGCTCAGCGTGTAGAATTTAATGTGGCAACATTTTTGTCTGGTCTCAGTTATGAGTTGCAGCCTCTTAAAAGCCAATTGCTTGCTGGAGATAAAGTTCCGACCTTGAATGAGGCCTTCTGCCGTGTTCAGCATATTTTCAACCCTAATTTCTCCAAGTCCAACAACATTACTACCAATGACAACTTTGCCTTGTTCACTTCTAATAGCAACCAAGGTCGTGGTAGCTCTAGCAGAGGTCGTGGTAGCTTTTGCAAAGGTCGTGGTGGTCGAGGTGATGCTTCAATGCATATCTGTTCTTATTGTGGTAAACAGAACCACACTGTTGATCGCTGTTGGGTGAAAAATGGTAAGCCTCCTCAATGGAATTCAAGGTCTCCTTCTCAGGTAGCCGGTGTTGTTACATCCCAGAGTGATACCCCTGCACCTGACCCTTTTGTTGATGGAGGTTCCTCTTCCACTGTTACATTATCCAAGGATGATTTTCATAATCTGTTGGCTCGCCTCAATTAATTGGATGCACACAACAATTCTCCACCCACTGCTACTTTGGCGCATACAGGTAATGCTGCCTTCTTTGCATCTATGGCCTCTACTCCTTGGGTTATTGACTCGGGAGCCTCATCTCATATGACTGGTTAGTCATCTGTATTTTCTTCTTTTACCCATTCTGTGCAACCATCCAATGTTTACCTTGCTGATGGCTCCGCTACCAATGTTTTTGGTAAGGGAACTGTTTCTCTATCCCCTAGTTTATCTCATTCATCTGTGCTTCATGTCCCTTATCTACCCATGAATTTACTATCCGTTAGCTCTTTGGCTAAAACCTTAAACTGTTCCGTCACCTTTTTCCCTACCTGTTGTGTATTTCAAGATCTTCAGACAAAGGCGACGCTTGGTGGGGGGCATGAGAAGGATGGACTGTATTACTTAGACACCATCCCATCCTCTACCGCTGCACTTACTAACCACTAAGGTTTCACCAATGCTTTGGCATGTTCGGTTGGGTCATGTTTCTCTCTTTCACCTTCAACTCATGGTTCCTGGTTGCAAAAATGTCAACACACTTGAGTGCGAGGCATGTCAATTAGGAAAACACCACCGTTCCTCTTTCCCGTCACGTAATATACCTAGAAGTACAACTCCTTTTTCCTTAGTCCATTCTGATATTTGGGGTCCATTAAGGTCAAGAGTCGTTTTGGTTTTAGCTATTTTGTCACATTTGTGGATGATTACTCTAGAACTACTTGGTTATATTTGCTAAAGATCGCTCTGAGTTCCTTTCTGTATTCAAACAATTTTATTTCGAAATAAAGAATCATTTTAATATTGGCATTAAGATTTTTCGATCTGACAATGCTCTTGAATACACTCAGACTGCTATCTCCTTATTTTGTGCATCCAAAGGTGTCATTCATTAGACTAGTTGTTCTTACACTCCTCAACAGAATGGAGTTGCAGAACGTAAAAACCGTCACTTATTAGAGGTTGCTCATTCTCTTCTCCTTCATATACATTTGCCTCGATATTTTTGGGATGATGCTGTGTTGACTGCTTGCTACTTGATCAATCGTATGCCGTCTTCAGTTCTTTAGAATCAAACTCCCATATCTTTGCTTTATCCATCATCTCCTCTGTTTGTCATCCATCCTCGTACTTTTGGATGCACCTGCAATCATGTCTGAGATTTCATCAGCCTCACCTAGACAGGAAGGAGTCCCTTCTCGCGACTTTCCTTCGTTTCCTACTTGCTCGATCAAGTTAGATGGGAGCAATGATCTGATGTGGTCTCGTTCATGTTATCTTGCTATTGGTTCTGGTGGTCTTTCGGGCTACATTACAGGGGACACTGTTAAGCCTAATGCTACTGGTCCTTCCCAAGAAAAATGGGTTACCTCCAATTATCTGGTCATGTCATATCTTATCAACTCCATTGATCAATGTATTTCCAGGGGTTATCTTCTTCTCGATACTGTCGCTAAGATCTAGAAAACTGCTACAACCACCTATTCTCATGTTGCTAATGCTACCCAGTGCTATGAACTCCAGAAGAAGATTCATAAGACTAAACAAAAGGAGTTATCTATTTCCCAGTATTATTTTATTCTGCGAGGTATGTGGCAAGAGTTTGACTTTTATGGTTCTTTTACTACTACCTATGATACAGATGCCACTAACTTTAAACAGTGGGAGGACAACCTCCAGGTATTCGATTTTCTTGCTAGTCTCAATATCGAGTTTGATCAGATTCAGACTCGTGTCCTTAATCATGATCCATTATCCTCCCTCGAGCATGCTTATGCTACGGTGTCTTCTGAGGGGATAATCGCCCCATTGCTATGGTCCTCCTTGTGACCCAGGAATGCTCAACTCTCTATTCTGGCCCGGGTTCCTCATCTCGTGGAGGTCTGGCTCACGGTGTTAGTGATCGTTTTGCCTCTGATAAGGTTCCCGTGAAGTGTGATTTTTGTGGGAAAGAACGACATACTCAAGACAGGTGTTGGAAATTACATGGCCATCCTTTCGATACTCGTGTTCGTGGACATGGTCGTCCCGCCTCCTCCACGGCGCACCATACTGCCGTTGATGATATTCCTCAAGATTCTTCCCTCTCTGATGACTGGGCTGGACCCATCACCTTCCTCAATGCCATCTGCATCATCCGCCACTATCTTGCCAGTGCCTTCTGCTCCATCTCCTTCTACCTCTTCAGGTATTTGTTTTGGTGGCCATTGTGCCTCAGTAGTCCCTGTTCCTTAGATAATCGACTCGGTTGCCACCGACCATATGACTAGATCATCGAATCAATTTTTTTGGTATTTTCCTTTGTCTGATAATAGTAAAGTAAGTGTTGTTGATGGTTCCCTTTCCACTATTTCGGGCAAGGGCTCTATCCAGTGTATTCCTTCTTTATCCGTTTCCTCTGTCTTATGTGTTCCAAAGTTTTCTACTAATCTTCTCTCTATTAGTTTTCTTACTCGTGATTTAAACTGTAAAGTAATATTTTTTTCCTAATCGTTGTGTCTTTCAGGACTTGAATTTGGGTCGTACGTGGTGAAGTGGTTAGTGGTCTCTACTTGCTTGATAGTTCTCCATCACCTTTGGCCACTCAAGCTTCTCACCCCGACTCCTCTACTATTGTTTTATCCGAGTTACATCAATGGCATTGTCGTTTGGGTCGTCCTCTTCTCAAAATTTTATCTACTTTGTTTCCAGTTTTTAAGAAATGTAATCCCAGTGATTTCTTTTGTGATGCTTGCGTCTTTGCAGAGCAAGCTAGAGCTGTTTATCCTATTTCTGATAATAAAAGTTCAGTTCCTTTTGGTTTAATCCATTTTGATGTCGGGGGCCCTGCACGTTGTGTATCCATTTTTGGCTACCGATGGTTTGTTTCCTTTATTGACTGTTATAGTCGTATCTCTTGGATCTACTTGATGCGACAGAAGAGTAATGTAGCCAACTGTTTTCAATTATTTCATAAGATGGTTCGGAACCAATTTGATGCTACATTGAAGATTCTTTGAACTGATAATGGCAAAAAGTACATTGACGGGTCCTTCCAGTTATATTTGTCTGATCATGGGATCATTCATCAGACTAGGTGTGTCGATACTCCTGCTCAAAATGGCGTCGCCAAATGAAAGAATCGTCACATCGTGGAAGTGGCACGGTCTCTCTTGTTCCCTATGACTGTCCTTCCTCAATATTGGGGTAATGCAGTTCTTATGGCAGCCTACATTATCAATCGGTTTCCTTCTCGTGTCTTGGCCTCTCGCTGCCCTCTTAATGTGCTCATGGGCTCCTCTTCTTTTGTGTTCCGCCTTGGGTTTTTGTTTGTATGGTGTTTGCTCATAACCATCATTTGCTCGTAACCATCATGCCCATGGCAAGCTCGATCCCCGAGGATTCCGTTGTATCTTCCTTGGTTACTTTGCTACTCAGAAGGGTTATAAGTGCTATCATCATTTGACTCGGCGACTGCTGGTCACCATGGATGTTGTCTTTCATGAGTCTGAAGCTTATTATCCGGCCCCTCTTCAGGGGGAGTATTCTCCTCCGGATGTTCGGGAAGATGTGCCTATCATTGTTCGGATGGAGTCTTCTATGGTGGCTGAAACTGATGTTGTGGGTTTAACAAGTCAGGAACAGGTTTCAACTCTATCCCAACCTCAGGGGGCACCTTCTCAACCGACTCAACCACCTCTCAAAGTGCGTGTTTAACGTAAGCAAGTCCAGAGACCACCACCACTGCACCTAGCCAGTCGTCCTCCATTCCAAATTCAAGTCTTCCAAATCCTTCCTCTAGTGAGTCTCTTCTTCCTAGTATTTCTCCTAGTGATCCTAGTCTTGACTTGCCTATTGCTATTTGTAAGAGCATTAGAACGACTACTCAGCATCCCATTTCTAATGTTGTTGCATATGATTCTCTTTCTCCCTTCTTTCGTACTTTTGTTTCTTTGTTATCGTCAATTTCCACACCTAACTCTTGGCAGGATACACTAGCAAGTCCAAGGTGGAAAGAGGCAATGAATGAAGAGATGAGTGCACTTGGGAAGACTGATACGTAGGATTTGGTGTCTCTCCCTCCAGGAAAGAAACCTGTAGGATGCAAATGGGTCTTTGTTGTTAAACAAAAGGCTGATGGACCTGTGGACAGATATAAAGCAAGGCTAGTTGCTAGAGGATTCACTAAGACATAAGGGACTGACTATCTGGAAACTTTTGCTCAAATAGCAAAAATGAACACTGTTAAAGTAATCATCTCATGTACCGTTAACCAAGGATGGGATCTTCAACAACTTGATGTAAAAAATGTTTTCCTCCATGGGAAACTTGAAGAGGAGGTTTATATGGACATCCCTCCTAGATTTGCTTCTCAAAAAACTCATGGCAAAGTTTGCAAGTTGAAGCGAGCTTTGTATGGATTGAAACAATCTCCAAGAGCATGGTTTAGTCGTTTCCATAGAGCTATGATATCAATTGGTTATAGACAAAATAATGCTGATCATACTTTGTTTATCAAAAAGACTGGTGAGCACATTATAGTTTTTATCGTCTATGTAGATGATATTGTTATCACTGGCAGTAATGCTGATGAAATTTCCAACCTGAAGACTTACTTAGGGACAGAATTTGAAATCAAAGACCTTGATAAGCTGAGATATTTTCTTGGGATCGAAGTTGCTCATTCAGCTCATGGTATCTTCCTCTTACAACGAAAATACACTCTAGATCTCTTATCATAGATGGGAATGTTGGGTTGTAAACCAGCATATATTCCTCTAGAGCCTCAATTTCATCTCAAGCACGAGGTTGGGAACTTTGTTGATAAAGGTAGCTATCAACGGTTGGTTGGATGACTAATATACTTGTCACACACCCAACCTAACATCGCTTTTTCTGTAAGTGTAATCAATCAATTTATCCATGATCCCTATTCCTCTCACCTAGAAGCCGCATATAGGATTTTACGATATTTGAAATCCGCTTCCAGAAAAGGTGTTATTTTCTCTCCTCATAGCCATTTTCGTATTGCAGCCTTTACTGATGCCGATTGGGGCGGGTGTCACGATGACAGGAGATCTACCTCAGGTTATTACACGTTTATGGGAGGCAACCTTGTTACTTGGAGGAGCAAGAAACAAGCTGTTGTTATTCGGTTCAGTGTTGAAGTAGAGTCTCAAGCCATGGCCCATGGCATTTGCAAATTCCTTTGGCTTCGTGGTCTTCTTCAGGATTTGTGTGTTGTAGTTGAATTGCCTATGCTTTTGTCTGTGACAATAAATCAGCAATCAGCACTGCACATAATCCTGTTCAACACGATCACACTAAGCACGTAGAGATCGATCATCACTTCATCAAGGAGAAGCTAGAACAAGGAGTTATATGTGTTCCCTCAGTTAGCAGATGTCTTTACTAAGGGGTTTAGTAGTAAGAGCTTTGTTCCTATTATTAACAAGTTGGGCATGTTTGATATTTATGCGCCAACTTGAGGGGGAGTGTTGTAAGTGTAAGTTTATGTTTAGGTTCATTGTATCTTAGTAAATTACCATAGTCTTTGGTAGGTAAGGTAAAATTCAGTATTGGTAGGCTAAGTCACCATAGTCAATCATATCATATTTATAATGAGTAGTTAGTCATCATACAATATTTATGATGAGTGGCTGATAGGTAGTGGTTGGTTGGTGTATTTATGTAAAAGTAAATTTCCTTTCCTATAAATAGAGGAGGCCTCTGTCATTTGATAAGCCAAGCATTCTCTCTTTATTATTTTAACACTTTTAAATGACCTAATTTCAATTTTGGTTCTCACTAGTTCAATTTTGGTTCGAACCAGTTTAAAATCGAACCAATTTCGACCATATTTCGGTCGAAACATTAATTTCGACCGAAATATTGGTTTCACCCATTTTTGGTACTTTTGTACTGACACCCATATCGTTTCGGCTTTGACAAAAAAGGAAATATTTAGGCCGAAATCCGAAATTTCGACCGAAATTCTGAACTATGCCCGTATCCTAGTGTATCCACCGTATCCATGATACGACATGATATGTCTCTTAAAATCGCCAGACCAATACGCTACCGATGTGCGGTACTTCAATGCAAGCCCAACCCAATCCAATATCTCCCTTTTTTCAGGTCAGGATCTGGGGGTTAAGATAAACCACCCAGCTCCCACACCTAACTGTTAGGGTTAGAAAACCATTTTTGTAGCTTCTTTGGAGGAATTCCAGGGAGGGCCTGCCGGTTCACTGTCTCTTGAGATAATGGAGTTGCTTAGTAGACGAGCTTCTTATCTTCTAACTATCATGCATTAATGGCCCTCTTCTCTTTTTCTGTTAAGCTTTACTTTGATGGGAGCTCACAAGGCAAACCAGGTCATGATGGCATTGGAGGTGCATTTAGAAACCATAAAAAGAGAATGTTATTGATGTTTTCAGCTTCAATAGGCATTGCAGTTCCAGTTGCAGCTTGAAAGCCTTGTGCTTTGATTGAAGGCTTTTTCATCACTAGATTGGTTCATCTGTAATATGGCACTTGGCTCTAACAATTAAATGGATATTTTATGCTGAATTCCCCTGGAAGAATGCTCACCCAGATGACTTCTTGCTTTCAGGGCTCCCTCATCCTGGTTGAGGGCAGATATAGTGAGACTGTAGGTGATGAGATTACTAGAGTTTTATCTTTTACAGATCACACATACATTGGGCCATATCCAAGGAACAAGATCTCGGTTTCGAGGTCTGTTTCGGTCAGGCCCCAAACTGAGATATATTTTGAAACCACGGAAACCGGGTCGAAACCTGGTATTTTTTGGGTGAAACTTGAAACCTAGGTTTCAAGGCCCAGAAAAATCTGGTCGAAACCTGTCAAAACATGGGATTTTATAGCCATGGTTCGACCATGTCTTGGTTGAAACCACCAAAACCAGGTTGTACTGCCCCTATCTCGTCTTGGTACCTGTTGAAACCGAGATATCTTGATCCTGGTTTCAACCGAGATTTAGGACCATGACCACATCATATCAGGTAGTTGTCTTTTTTTTCCCCCCCTCTTAGGATGCTCTTTTTTTGGGATCCCGGGAGAGAGGGGGGTTGGTGCTTTTCTGGGGCTATTTGCTTCTAAAACAATTTATGTATAATAAAGTATCTGCAAGGTGGGAGACTTTGAATGGTGAATCTTTTCTTGTGACATATTGTCTGTCTTGTTTTCAGCAGTGGTAATAGTTAGTTCTAGACCAGATTGATTTTTGTTTAGCCTTCCAAATGTCATTTATTTACTACAGAAGTGGTTATATGATCCATCACTTTAGTAGGTATTTTCTCTTTAAACTGTGCAATCCTTCCCTGAACGTGAAGGCATTATGGCCATTAAATCTCTTGGGATTCCGTTCGATTGATCTTTTGACGAGCTAGTAATTGAAGTAGGTCAACTGGAAACTGTTGACACTTGGCCTAGAATTAGCTTTTTGTACTGATATAAAGAACTAATTTAGGCTTTTCTCTTTTCCATTTTTGGAGGGACTGGGTTGGTTTGTTATTCCACATTTTTATTGTGGGCTAAATTTTGTTCAAAACTAGACTCTAGTGATCCTTCGCTGTTATGATGATGATATAGTTAGCCTTCCTTCTGCGTGACTAATGTTGAATTGAAATTTGCAGTCACTGCAACTCTCTTAAATTTTGTGAGGATGTTCCAGAAAGCACATGATGAGAACTGTAAGCAAGCTGAGCTGGAGAGAAAGAAAGCCCAGAAGGAGGCCGAAATGGAGAAGGCAAAGGGCGTTAACCTGACAAAGAAAACTGCAACATAGCTCCAGTTATTTTCTCATAGCTCCACACAGGAACCCAAGTTCCCCCATACAGCAGTGTGGTGGGGGGGGGGTGAATAGAAACATACGACAGCAAAGTTCACTGCTTCAAACTGGGCCTAATGCTCATTTTGAGGAATCTTGCAATGGTAAGCTTCTAAAATGATATGTGGCTGGTACCACCTAGAAGAGATGTGCAAAGCTATAATCAATCAACTGCTAGTTACGAAAAGTGGGTGTAGAAAATCAAACCTTGAGGCTGCATGTGACAGACCGACTTTTCCAGATAGAGATCACCCCGCAAGTATGGACAGTTGTGCTCTTTTGTGGCAAAACTCAAAGTAGCCAATTGTGTTTTGACATGCATCTCCTTCTTGCACAAATGTCCCAGGGATCATGATCTAAGGGCTTAGTTTTTTAGTGCACGCTTGTTAGAGTGTGGTCAAGCTTTTTGCAACAGCATACTTCTCCCTCAAGGCTCGTTCCCATGGTGGGATTGGTCAAATGAGGCTCTGGCCCCACTATTCTGTTAGTAGTCACTCTTAGAGTCTGAATCAATCCTTTTATTTTGAACATGATTTTAGCCAGCTTCTCTCTACTTTCGGCAGGTATTTTGGGGGAAAACAGCGGATATGTCGTTGCATTGTAAAGCTGTCTGGGATGCATCTATGAACTGTGTACATAGCTCTAACCCTACTAACAATTGATTCTTTTTCATGTGGTAGTTTCTGTTTTTCTGTTCTTGTTGAGATTTTGACAGGAGCAACGTCACAAAGATTTTGTATAGAAATTGAGAAATTAAGGGAAAATATGAGAAGGCAGCATTCTTTCAGTAAGTGTAATATAACCGCATGTACGTTGTGAGTTGTGAACTCTTATTCTGTTGTTTCACTCACCATTCGTTAGAACATTTTTCATTCTAAAAAAGAAATATATCTCTCGAGTCAATCTTTCAGGAGCTGTCTTTGATTCCAGTGCAGAATTCTGAACTGCTCTCTTGTAAGGTAGGAATGTGTTATGTTAGTATTTGTAATTTGTCACCAATATGGATTATAGATTGTATTCTAGAAGGAGTGCATGATCTGGGTGACAATACATTAGTCGAGAAATCAACACAAATTCTTCTTTAAGGATCCTAGTTCTGTTTTATACTTAAGACTATTTGTTGTTTAAGAAGTTAAAATTAGAATGTAACTCTGAGTTATATTTATGCTTACACAATAAGAACTGAAACTATTTTATGTTGTGCCTCATGAGCATTTAGTAAAGAACAATACTGCGAAATTTGGGCCAACCATGAACTAATAAGTGATTTAAGGTACCCAGTAAACCATTTTGCGGATTCAAAAATGGCTGGCCGGATCAGAATCAAAGCTGCGTGAGCCAGCTGAAGGATAAAATAGAGCTTGAGGCAGAGCATTCTGGACCCACCCATTTGAATCCTATGCACCATATTTAAATTCTACGAAATTGTTTTTTTAGTTTTAAATATATATGATAACCCTATGTGCTATATTTAAATTTTATGAAATTGTTTTTTTAGTTTTAAATTTACATGATTGTATATTTAGGTTCTGAAAAACCAGCTGGGTTCCTTAAGTAATGTTTTTTTGGATAGGTATCCTTAAGTAATGTTTGTGTGTGTGTGTGTGTGTGATTTTTTGGGTGATACCACCCTTAGGTTATCACCTTTGGAATAGTGTTTTTTTGCTGATTTCCATTGTATCTTTTTTATCAGGAAACCCAGGAATATTTTTATTCCTTCTTACTTGTCATGTAAATCAGCTGAAAATTTCTTGTTTAAACTAAGAATATTGACAAGGCCCTAGGCATTCATTAAGTAATTGAACTGTTGATTCATTTGTCATATTAATTTATAATTTTACCTTTTCTTTTTCTTCAAAATTGTGTTTATTTTGTTTTATGGGTGCTACCACCCTTATGGCATCCCCTCCACCCCCCACCAAAAAAATAAAAAAAAACTCCTTCCAAAAAAAAAAAAAAAAAAAAAGAGAAAAAACCTTCAAAGGAAAAAGGGTGAAGGCTAGATTCAAGGGTTGAAATCATCTCCAATTATTGGAGGTTCCAATTGTCCATCTAGCGGTTGCAGTTAACCAGGCGTACCTACCGATGTATTGGTGAATTAGATGCACCCAGTTAACTCCAATTGCTGAATAGACGATTAGAGTCTTCAATAATTAAAAACAAATTGAATTACTGGATTCAATCCCAAGAAGTGATAATAACAAGACAAGGTCTTTACCAGCTGTGCTAGTCAGTACACTGTTGTTTGAAGGTACATTGATGGATTTTTAATCATTTCTCAGGAACCGAAAATCTGACAGATTGTTATGAATTATATTTTTGTACGAGAAAGGGATTCATGCACGGGTTCGTTTATACAGGGTGTTTTGGGTATTGAAGATGATCATTTATTCCCATTTGATCCATGGTTCAAATGCTCAGAATTGAGATGGGATCGGCCTGAATCGGCCATGATCAGTGCAAAAAGACCCTAGAATTGTCTTCATGCGTGTGAGAATCAGCCTTGCACAGCTTTGAATCGGGTGTGATATGGGATTGGTCCTAGCCAATTCGTGCTCGAGTCCTATAACCATGTTCTAACTGCATTTAATACGGTCTCTGCACATCCATGGATATATAAACTTTTGCCCTTTTGTATTCAAACTTTAGACTCTAAAATCGGCTTCATGTTTGTGAAAATTGGCTTTGAACGGCTTTGAATCGGGTGGGACGGGATTGGCCCTGGTAGATTCGGGCCCTAGTCCTAAAACCATGATCTAAGGATCTAATCGCATTTAATGCAGGCCCTGTGCTTCTAGGGCAGTAAATATAAATTTTTGCTTTTTTGTATTAGAGGATTCAAATCATCTTCTCCCTGTACTTCAAGGAGGAGGGAGACGCCCCCGTTGGATGGTCGACATGTGATTCTTGAAAAAATTCGAGCCCCACGTTCGAGTTGACATTCAGCCGACAAGCCGAACTGACAGAGGGTGTTTGCTCGAACGTGAGGTTTGGATTTTCCTAAGAACCACGTGTCAGTCATCTGACAGAGCGTCTCCCTCCTCCATGCACTTAGAACTTAAAAGTTGCCATCTCACTGTGATGTATTAAAGTTTTATAAAAGGATACCATCTGTTTCTTGTTGAAGCATACCATCTGGTTCTTGTTAGAGCATTATAGTGGAATATTCATGGTAGATCCAAAGATTGGATATAATGATAATGGGGAGAAAATTTTATAGACTCTGGTTGCAAGAGAAACTAAAGCTAAAGGAAATGAAATTTAAAACTTGTAGACGAAATTTTTGTAGTCATTATAATAAATGATTATTACATGGCTAAATTAACTCTAAATCCTTTCCCATTTCATTATTGACATTTATTTTATTTTGCATTCAATTCTCTTGCATTTAAAGAAAAAAAAAAAATTATGTCTAAAAAATAAAATTATTATATACGGTAAGAATTAAGTAGTTTATATAAACATGTTCAGTAATGATAATAAAAAAAATTATTTTACATTTGAAAATTTTTATTTTTTACGATTAAAATTTTTCATCTCCTTTCTATTTGATTTTTCTTGCAACCAAATAGAACCTTAATGAAAGAATTATTTAGGTAAACTGAAATGGTGGTTATAGGGTTGTGAAATTTAGGAGGGATGAAGAAAAATATTAATCTAAATTGAGTAGATTTTTAACTTGTAGCTTGTAGGTAAGGGTGTCAAAAATGAAATCGAACCGTGTATCGTGATCGAACGGAATTGTTATATTGCACCATTAAACCGTTTATTAAACTATTCGATTCTAGTTTTATAAATGAGACTGTTTAGTTAAACGATACAGTGCGGTATGGTTACACCAATTAAACCGATTAGAAATCATAGAGTTATAATGTTCATGGCTTGGAGACATCATAGAGAGGAATTATACTATTAAATTTGTTGGATTACTAATTTATGAATATGAATTGTGTTTTTGGATTGTCTTGATGCATGTCACAATATTAGAAATAATATTATATTATCTTAACAAGCTTGACTCTTATTTCACACATATGTATGCGATATGAGAAGGACAACAATAATCGCATCATATATATTTTATACATTTATACAGGACTTGAGAAGGAAAATCGACTAAAAACCGATTAAACCGAACTGAATATTAAAAGGTTTTCAAACAGTTTAATAAATTATTTGGTTTCGGATTGACCTCTATATGCAGTGAACCTAACCGAAACCATACCATTTAACACCCTTAGTTGTAGGCATCATATGGTGAATAAATTAAGGTCGTCCACCTATGGAACTATTCGATACACAGTTCTAAATCCAGGTTTCCAACGTGGTATTTGTCGTTTTGAAAACCGATCCAATATCGATCTGGATGGGTCAGTATCAGCCAGTATTGGTCCTATCCAGCTAGAAAGGCACCTTTTCGTAATCAGTCCCATCCCATGACATTGATCGGTTATTATTTTATTATAAAACAATTAAAAATTATTTTTATATTCCTAGTAACCGTGGATAATCGTCACGTGGCAATCCTATCCATTGAGTGATGGACATAAGACATATTATATTTTTTTTTTAAATGGAAATATTACTTGCAAGTCCCTTGAACTAAACCCTAAAGTCAGGCACTTCCCAAATACAATTACAACCACTTCCCTTTTATTTGAAAGGTTTCAAGCTTCTCAATCTTGTATGTGGTGCTTCCATTCTTGACCATGAGAGCTCAAGGGTCAAATGGTGCATCAGTAGCGATGATCCCCAGTGGTTCTAAGTTCTTAATGGACCATTGTAGGCTGGATACATGATAAGAAAAAGATCTTCTCCTATTGTCTAGCTTCTCAAATTCTGATCCAGCAGTTGAAGTTTACTTTACGCACATACCAATGTATTGATATGCACGTCAAATAACTCCAGTCGTTGGATCATTGCTGGAAATACCTCTAGCAATAGAAGAAAATCCAAAAAAGATCATCTCCAGTTGTCCCAGTCCCTCTCCAAACCCCATATGATATACACAAGTGTTTTAAGATTTGGTAAGACAGAACATCAAGAATTGTTATCGTCTAGATTCATGGCTTGACCCTTTTACACATGAGAGATTACTGAAAGTGACTTCAAATCGTATGCTCTAGTTTTAAGTGAATGCGATTGAAAAGATGGAAGTTGGCTACGATCATAATCTTTGATTTGGTTAAAATTAGGTTTGATATTAATTTTCTCCTGTTAAACTTTGCAAGCAATCTTTTTTGTCTTAAAGTAAAGCCCTTGGTTGAGGATTAATAATCACATTCTTCAAATTCAAGTTTAGATTTTCCTAAAACTGGGTCCTATGGCCATCCATGAATGCAACATTAAAGAATCTCCACACAAGCTGCTCCTTCAGAAATTAAAAAAAATTAAAAAAAAAAAAGTGGTGTCTTCAAAGTTCAACCATGACCCACCACCCTTTATAAGTGGGTGGATCGATCACGTAAAGGAAAATGTTGATTAGATATGGTTGTTATAAAATATATATTGATAGGATCCGTCTGAGTGTAACCGATTTAGTTATAATAAATTAATTATTTATTCATATTTTTTCAAAAAATAATTTGGATTTTCAAAGGACAATAATCTTAAAATCCAACAGTTGTATTGTAACCCAATCGGTTACAATCAGACAGCCATAGCACGAAAGTGACAAGCCTTAGGAACTAGATAGGTAGGTAACTTTATTTTAAGCTTTCGGATGGTAGTGTAGTATTTACAGGATCCGAATCGTCTTCTCCTTGTACTTTAGGGAGGAGGGAGACGTTCCCGTTGGATGGTTGACACATAGCTCTCTGAAAAATCTGAGCCCCACGTCTAAATCGACATCCCCTGTCGGCTCGGCTTGTCTGCTGGGTGTCAGTTCGGACATGGGACTCAAATTTTTTCAAGAACCACGTATCGATCATCCGACGAGGGTGTCTCTCTCCTCCCCGAAGTGCAGGGAAGAGACAATTTCAATCTAATGCTTACTTTGCTTAGTGTGGCTTAGGGATTAATGGAAGTATCACATTCCGCTTTTCTTCAAAAGGGTGCAATGGATTTATCAAATAAAAATATATATAAAAATAAAAAAATATTAAAAAATATTAAAAATAAAAGGAAGAGAGAGAGAGAGAAAAGCTTGCAACGACTGTGACTGTTAGCTAGATAATGATCATGCTAGATTGAGCATGATCGTGATAAGATCTTCTATTGAAGGAAAGTTGGTTGGTGTGATTGATGCAAGATTGGTAATTTGGTTGGTGGGTAGGTGATTGTGGTAAGATCTCTTATAGAAGGAAAGTTGAGTAGGCTGATTTGGTTGGAGTACAAATTGTATGGATTGTATTACTATCTATGGATAGTTTCCCTTGTATTATTTCCTCTATTTAAAGGATAATAAACCTCCCCAAGAAGTATGAAGAACTTGGGGATTCTCACCGTGGAGTAGACTTCTGTGGTAGAAATTCGAACCACGTAAATATTTTCTTTGTCTTTCCTTTATGCATAAGTTAACATGGTATCGAGCGGATACGGATCTGATCGTGGTGTTTATGGCACTTTGTTCGCTCTCGTCGTGGTTTGCTGCCCGCATACTCTCGATAAGTTGTTATTTTTTCTTGTTATTCTTTTAAATCATTTATCATGTACTAGTTCCAAAGCTGTTGATAATAGTAAAGCTAGTTCCGGTTCTCATGAGATGAATACTCGTCTCACCTCTATCCTTCTCACTGGGTCGCAATTACTTGCCATGGTCAAGGGCGATGAATCGTTGCCCTTGGAGGCCGTACCAAGCTTGGTTACGTTAATGGTCAAATCAAGGCTCCTGCCTCTACGGATAATAAATTCCCCGATTGGGAAGCCAATGATAATATGGTCATGTCATGGCTTTTTAATTCTATGGAACCACAAATATATGAAATATTTGCTTATTCGAAACTTCTAAGATCCTTTGGGATTCCTTAAAGGACATGTATGGCCAAGTTGATAACTCCTCTCGAATCTTTGAGTTACAACAGGAGATTGCTCATGCTGAACAACCTCCCAGTCAACCATTTACAGAGCATCTTGGTTCCTTAAAGAAAAAGTGGGATGAGTTACGTCAGTACCGCCCTCCTGCCCAATCAATTGATACTTACATTCAACGTGAAGAGCAGGATCGTATTTTTCAATTGTTGGCAAGTATTCGTCCTGAATATGAAGATCTTAAGCGTCAAATTCTTATGAGTGCTACTCTTCCTTCATTTACCAATGTCTACGTGCGACTATTCAACGAGAGGAAACTCGTCGTCGTGTAATGAGCTCCAAACCCGTGATGAATGAATCCATTGAAAATTCTGCTCACTCACCAATGGTCATGTTGCTATTGAGGGAAACACCCGTGGTACAAGTCGATCTTTCTCTCGAGGGAGAGGAAAAAGGACGAGCTTCTCATGCACCTTTCCATTGTGATCACCGTAATCGGGATGGTCATACCAAGGACAGATGTTGGTCTTTATATCCTCACTTGCGTCCTCCCAAAGATAAAGGATCAGATACACCTCTTGCTGCTCAAGTTAGTTCGTCCACACCACAATTCTCGATTGATGATAAATCTAGATCTACTTGGTTGTATTTATTACGCTCTAAAAGTGAAGTGTTACAAGTTTTTCAAGAATTTTGTTGCATGGTTCAAACTCAATTTGATACTCCCATAAAATACTTGAGGACTGATAATGGCACCGAATATACCAATACCTCATTTGAGTCATTTCTTAAAGGTCTAGGTATTATTCACCAAACATCTTGTGTTGGTACCCCTCAACAGAATGGTATTGCCGAGCGTAAAAATCGCCATCTCCTTGAAGTAACACGATCACTTCTTTTCATGGGCATATTCCCAAGTCCCTCTTGGCCCGATGCTATTCTCACCAGTGTTACTTGATTAATCGACTACCAAGTCAAACCTTACATGCCAAATCCCCTATGGAGGTTCTTTACGGTCGCTCCATTGATATTTCCCACCTTCGTGTGTTTGGGTGTATTTGTTATGTTCATTCTCAAGCGGGTGGAAAGCGGATTCTCGGGCTCATAAGTGCATTTTTTGGGATATTCTTCTTTGTAAAAGGGTTACCGCTGCTATGATCCTTCGGTTCGAAAAATGTACATTTCTCGTGATGTCTTTTTTACTGAACGTCACCTCTTCTTTCCTGGCAGGACCAAAATTCAAGGGGGAGATTGATACTGACTATGGTGAATTTGCTCCTCCCATACCTATTGTACATGGTGACAATAGTGAATTTAGTGATCATAGTAATCATCCTATTGCAGATCATCCTCACCCCGTTGAAGCCGTTCCTTCGAGAAATAGAGACAGTTGAAGAAAGTCCCGATCTACCGATGCCGTAAGAAGATCTACTCGGGTGTCACAACCTTCTATTAGATTACGAGATTACTTCACCTATCACACTCTTGAATATCCAATTCAACAACATGTTTGCTATGACAATGTTTCTTCCGAATTTTTGGCATTCTTGACGAGATTGATTCTCACAAAGGAACCTATTAATTTTGGCCGAGGCTAAGGTCTCTTCGTATGGATTAAGGCCATGAATGATGAGCTTTCAGCTCTTGATAGAAACCACACTTGGGACATAGTACGTCCACCGCCGGAAGCGTCCTGTTGGTGTCGATGGGTATACAAGATCAAGTACAAAAGTGATGGATCTATTGAAAGACACAAGGCAAGACTTGTTGCCAAAGGTTATACACAAACATATGGAGTTGACTACAAAGGAAACCTTTGCTCGGTCGTGAAAATGAACACCGTGAGAGTGTTAATGTCGATGGGATAAATTGTGGTTGGTCTTTATTTCAAATGGACGTGAAAAATGCATTCTTGCAAGGAGACTTAGAAGAAGAAGTATACATGACCACTCCTCCCGGTCATCCCTTAGAACATCAAGCTGGAGTCGTGTGTAAGCTCCAACAAAGCCATTTATGGGCTTAAACGGTCTCCACGGGCATGGTATGGTAAGTTGAGTACTGTTCTTATAAGTTTTGGCTTTCGTCGAGTAATGTCCGATTCATCGATGTTTGTTAGAAAGAACACCAACGGCATCATTGTTGTGTTGGTTTATGTTGATGACATTGTCATCACCGGTGATAATCTCTATGACATAGCGGCTCTCAAACAATATTTGAATGAGAAATTTGACATCAAGGATCTAGGAAAATTACGGTACTTTCTCGGAATTGAAGTAGCCACATCGACTAAGGGTTTGTTTATCTCTCAAAGAAAGTATACTTTGGATCTCTTGAAAGAGACCGGCAAGCTCGGTGCCAAACCTGCCGATTCCCCATGGACTATAATAGTAAATTTCTCATTGATACTACTCCATTACAAGACATAGCCGCTTTCAACCGGTTAGTGGGAAGATTAATATACTTAACAATTACCGGGCCCGACATCTCTTATGCGAGTAAGTTATGTGAGTCAGTTTATGCAAGCACCCCTTGAAGGACATATGGAACTTATTGACCGCATCCTGCGCTACCCGAAATCTTGCCCGGAAGAGGTATTTGGATGCGAAAACATAATCACACGAGAATTGTGGGTTACACTGATTCGACTGGGCTGGAAGTCCCTCGGGACGAAAATCCACTACCCGGATTTTGCACCTTTGTGGGTGGCAATTTGGTCACGTGGAAAAGTAAGAAACAAAATGTTGTGGCTCGTTCTAGCGCCGGGCATACGGGGCAATGGCTTCCACTACTAGCGAACTTCGTCGGCCCGAGCTTTGTTACGGAATTGGATCTTGTGACTTCTAACCGTCCGATGCAACTATATTGTGACAATCAAGCGGCCACTTATATTGCTTCTAATCCCGTCTTTCATGAACGGACCAAACATATAGAGGTGGATTGTCACTTTGTGCGTGAAAAAGTCCAGGGATAACACCATTGAAACTCCTTATATCCGGAGTGAGGGATCAGCTCGCGGATGTGTTCACCAAAGCTCTACCCACAAAATCCTTTCACAAGATGTTGATCAAGTTGACCTCCGATGATATCTTCGCCCCAACTTGAGGGGGAGTGTTAGCTAGATAATGATCATGCTAGATTGAGCATGATCGTGATAAGATCTTCTATTGAAGGAAAGTTGGTTGGTGTGATTGATGCAAGATTGGTAATTTGGTTGGTGGGTAGGTGATTGTGGTAAGATCTCTTATAGAAGGAAAGTTGAGTAGGCTGATTTGGTTGGAGTACAAATTGTATGGATTGTATTACTATCTATGGATAGTTTCCCTTGTATTATTTCCTCTATTTAAAGGATAATAAACCTCCCCAAGAAGTATGAAGAACTTGGGGATTCTCACCGTGGAGTAGACTTCTGTGGTAGAAATTCGAACCACGTAAATATTTTCTTGTCTTTCCTTTATGCATAAGTTAACAGTGACACTAATTGATTTTCTTTCGTAGCTGCTCTATGGTTAGTGTTTACTAAAAATTTCAATTCAGGTGGGGCAAGGTTTAAGTAATTAGTATCACATTGGCTGGTGAATCAATTGGTATTGGTTTTGAACTTGATAAATCTTTGATCCAATTTATTTTATTATTGTTATATACATTATCTGCCACATCTTAATTTTTTTGTTATGGGAATTATGAACCCTATCAATCCTAAGATGACACGTGACATGACACGTGTCAGCAAGGGAATCTGCCACCTCAGAGCTTGGACAAGTCAACTTCCAACCTCTACATCTCTCAGACTACCTTAACAGTCCGTCTGCTCAGCTCACAAATGTTATTCGTATTCGGCATGCACGATTGAACATAAGCCACATTTAACGTGTAATGGTCAACACGTACGACGTAATCATCGGGCAAATAACTCTACTCTGACGTAACAAACGACAAATCTAACGTAACCAATAGACGAGTAATCCCATTCAGACATAATGGACAATACGTCAGTAACCACAAACGAGTAACCCCGCTTGGACGTAATCAACGGATGAATAACTCCACTTAGGGGCAAATCGAACTTTACATTATCCGATGTCCTTCAATATATGTAGACCAGATTCCAGAGGTATGGGGATCGAATTTTTTGCACTCAAAGTCTCTATATAGCCCCACTTATTTAGAGCTCTTCATACTGAGTTCCATATCTGCTTGTTTTTGGAGTACTGACTTCAGCATTAGTGTAGTCCAAATGTCCAATCCTCAACCTCTCCTGCTTTTCTCTCATTGTTCAGAGGTCCGACTTGTTTTAAGGAGGTTGTTCGTTTTCCAACTACAATATTATCATTGGAGTGTACACCAACTCAATTTGAATCGAATCAGATTTTGGCAATGGATGATATCCTGTCTAATACATAGATTTAAAACCTTGCATAGAGGTCTATAGTATATACTCAAAAAATTCAATTCTCTTAAGTATGTCACGTGTTTTAACCATGCCCCTTTTTAGTGTATAACAAGACCTTGTTACATATAAACTAAGTAACAAGGGTCTTGTCACCGTTGGATTTGCATCCATCTCCAAATGATAATAACAAAACTATTCCTTTATACTGTGGTTACCATGATGATTGTCTTTAATACACTCATTGAATTTTTTATAATGCCAAATATAACCATCCCTTTTTACATATAAATTTACCAAGTTTATTGTTTGGGCCCCACAATCTATTGCCCAATGGTTTAATCCAATGGTCTGCAATGTCAGATCAAACAGATGTATGATGCTTCTAATAAAAGTATGGAAGGAGGATCTCCAAGTTGGTGGTTTGGTAAGGCAACACCAGATAGATAATGGGAAAAGGTTTTGGCCACGGATGTCTGTACACAGCCGTCACTTCAATCGTCAGATGAGAGAGAAAGTGAGGTGTGTAATGACATTTCTACCCTTATTGGCAAAACGCCTGATGTGTCGCCCATGTATGTACACGGTCTGTTCATAAAACTTGATCCATAGATGTACGACGATGATTACACGCACATTGAAGGTTTGGGTAGTTGGGTGATAAGTTGATGATGTTGGAACTGCATGTACAACTCCTTCGAGAGTTTAGAAATGACAAAACCATTGGATTGGAATATAATCAACAAAATGTTTGACTCGATTGCCTCATCTCCATATATATTAATTTTAACTTTCCCTCTCCAATGTAAGGATTCTCTTTGGTATGTATTACAGAATTAATTATATAATATATTATAATATATAATTATTTTGTTTATTTTTTTATATTTAAATTAAATTAATATAATTTAAAATTTACAAATAGATTAAAAGGTGTTTATCATTATTGTGATAATTTAATTATTATATTTTTTTTATGTTTAATGATAGCAAACGATAATTATTTATAACGCATAATTTATTCTCATAAATAATTTTCTTTAAACTTTATTTTTGGATAGGTCTAAACAAGCAAAATGTTGCTAGCTTCATATGATCAACAAAAGTGGACAGTTGCACATGCATGGTTCAAGTAATCAGTATTGGATGAGTTGGATTGGTCAATTTGTATCGATTTTGGTCTCAACTAAACCCACTCAATTTCCGATCTTATCTTATTTTAATATTAATACATACAAGATTGATCACGTCTCAGTTTCCTATGGATCTATATATATTAATCTAATCCAAATCGGATATAGTACTTTATATAGGGATGTAAATGGATCGAATATTGACCATATCATATCTGGTATTCCTAATTGGATATTGATACCCTTAATATATATATATATATATATATATATATATATATATATATATATATATATATATATATATATATATATATATATATATATATATATATTGTCACACTCTAATTCTGAACCAACCAGAATGGTGTGAGTGAACCGTCACTGAACCAACGGCTCACACCATGATCTTAATAAGACCGTGTTCACTCATACAAACCATTGCACATAACCACAATCAGAATAATAATAAATACAGCGAAAGTTTTAATAAAATGAACTGAGTAATCTATTGATAAATTTAAATAAAATATTCAATTATTCAAATAACCAGAACTTAAATAATATCTTTACATCAACTTCATTCCAACTGAAAATAATTAAAATAAATCAAATCAAATCCTAAAGGTACACGCAGAAAGGGCACTCGCATGAAGCGTCATGCTCGTCCTCTCCTGCCTGCACATCCATAGCAGCCACGCCTCCATACGCCGGTGCATTCATGTAGTCGTCCACCGTGTAATATGCATCAACATCTAAAAATGGTGTGTACACAAGGGTGAGCTCACAACTTAGCTCAGTAAGACAATCAGACAGTGTAACATTCATATGCATGAGCAACAATCATGTTATGCTGTGGTCGGGTTTAAGTTTGCAATGTGCTATAGAAATGATTGACGACCACCGCACCTCTATACACGAGTGTGTGGCATCGCCCAGTAGATCACATCGTTGTCGACCCATATGCACCCATCATGGAATAGAGATAGAGCTAAGGCATCCACACATCTCCCCTGATGCTCCACCCATACCAACACGTAAGCCTCTGTTGGCGAGGACTTGCAAACTGGGTTCACAACTAACCAATCATGTATGTCATCATAGTAGGTCCTATCCCAGCACAGCTCCCTACGGCATAGAGATAGAGCTAGAGTCTGGTGGCCAGGCCGGAGACCACAGTGACACGTCCTCCCCCTGATACCCTACCCGCACTAAGCATACTAAGACAGAACAATACACAAAGTAGATCCTATCCCAACATAACTTCCTACGGCATAGAGATAGAGCTAGAGTCTGGTGGCCAGACCGGAGACCACAGTGCCATGTCCTCCCCTTAATGCCCTACCCACACCAAGCATGCTAAGATAGAATACTATGAAAAGATGTTAGTGTAAGGAATGATCCCAGACCCCAAGCTATTCCCATTCCACACACCAATGAAAATAATCACATGCCTAACAATCACATCCTAGCATAGCGAGTATGCATGAACAATAATAATAACTGAAAGTAAAGAATGACATGCGAATATGCACAAACATCAATCCACAAAGTCATTGTTATTAACAACAGTTTACTGTCTATTAGATTATTAGGGTTTAGGTTCGATTCCCTTACCTGACGCTCGTTTGATAGCTTACTCTACGTCGCAAGGTCCAAACGTGTTATCACAAGGTCCTACACAATATTAGGTTTTAATTAGAATAGGTTTACGTTGGTCGAAAAACCAACTATGACAAAACACATCTCACAGGGCTGACCGGTCACATATATCGGTCGCAGCTCTGTGGGGAAATCCTGCGACCGGTATGGTCAGCCGGTCCCCCACAGACCAGCTCCCGGGAGGTACCGGTCGCAACATACTTGTCGCACAGGGTGCAACCGGTATAGTCGATCGGAATGTCTCCGGAAGACTATACACTTGGTTTTTCGACTGCCGTCGGTCATCCCTTATTGATTTTAGGGTTTCTCCTACACAATCTAAGTCTGAGCATTGAGTTAGAGTTGTATCCAACTCCATTCAAGTCTTAGTTTTGATGGTATTCATCCTAGAACTCGAATCTAGGGTTTATCGATTAAATTAGGGTTTGACGGCAAAGTATGGTTTAGATCAATACCTGCTTTGCATGGTATTGATTCAACTACACTAACCATTCTAGAGTTCATAGAGAAGAGGAAGGTTCAGGCACTTACCGTCGATTTGCGTAAGGTGTTCTTCGTCGAACGGTAATGGCGGCTCTTCCTTCTTCTTCCTAGCTCCTTCTCCTTCTTCAATCTCTTTCTCCTCTCTAGGGTTTTGCATGGTATTGATTCAACTACACTAACCATTCTAGAGTTCATAGAGAAGAGGAAGGTTCAGGCACTTACCGTCGATTTGCGTAAGGTGTTCTTCGTCGAACGGTAATGGCGGCTCTTCCTTCTTCTTCCTAGCTCCTTCTCCTTCTTCAATCTCTTTCTCCTCTCTAGGGTTTGTGAGAGTCAATGGAAGGGATTCTAGGAGGTTTAGAGGGGTTTAAATAGACTAGGATTTAGGTTTAGGAAACCTCTTAGGATTAGGAAAGTCCTAGGGTGCGGAATTTGGAAAGTAGGACCCGCAGAGATCCTGTTCCAGATCTTAATAGTCTGCTGACTATACCGGTCGACCAGTACCATGCTAAGACCGGTACCATCGACCGGTATGACTAATTTCATACTTATTTTGGTCCGTTTGGTCCGATTTCATACCTGATTGTCATCCGCTCGTCCCATCTGGCCCGGTGATGATTGAAAGACCTGTTACGACATGAAATCAAGGTTTAGATCGGGCTCATGGAGTGCGGGTCTTACATATATATTCGACAAATCCAAGATGGACTCCTGCAAGTAAAGGGGGTTTGAATATATATTGGTTGTACTCGAAAGGTTAGGAATCTATTGACAAGTCCAATCCCGATATCTTGATTTCGGGTGGCAATGCATCGTGGACCCATATATATATCGTCTGCCAATACACGAACGATTAATGTTTGGATAAAAATTCTTTCTGTCATCAACCTATTTCGAGGACTCACAGAAACACCTCGGATGGTGCCACAATTTGTTCTACGAACAACAATGTGTTGAACTACTTCAACAAGCCTGTGTGTGAGGTATCCAACATCTGATGTTCGGATAGCGGTATTGTCACACCCCAATTCTGATCCAACCAGAATGGTGTGAGTGAACCATCATTGAACCAACGGTTCACACCAGGTTCTCGAATAGGTCGTGTCCACTCATACAAACCATTACACATAACCACAATCAGAATATAAATATACAGCGGAAGACTTTAAATAAAACGAACTGAGTACCTATTGATAACTTAAATAAATATCAAATTATCTAAATTCAAACACATAAAATAATATCATTACATCCCTTTAATCCAATAAAAAATAAAAAAATTAAATTAAAAAAAACAATCAAAGGTACACGCAGAAAGGGCACTCGCATGAAGCGTCATGCTCGTCCTCTCCTGCCTGTATGTCCAACGCCGCAACACCACCATACACAGGAGCATTCATATAGTCGTCCACAGTGTAACCTGCATCAACATCTAAAAATAATGTACGTACAAAGGGTGAGCTCACAACACAGCTCAGTAAGAAAATCAGACAGTTTCACAATATTATGCATGAGTAACAATCATTTTATGCTGTGGTCTGGTTTTAAGTTTGCAATGTGCTATAGAAATGTTTGGTGGCCCCCGCACCTCTATACACAAGTGTGTGGCACCTCATGGTTCACACCTTCATTGGCCCACATGCACCCATCATGGAATAGAGATAGAGCTAAGATACCCACGTACCTCCCCTAATACTCTACCCATACCAGTACCTAAGCCCCTACTGGCCAGGGCTCACAAACTGGGCTCGCAACTAACCAATCCTATATGTCATCAATGTACGTTCTATCCCAGGATGACCGTCTCAACGGCATAGAGATAGAGCTAAGGCATTCCCACACCTCCCCTGATGCCCTATCCGCAACTAACTCACTAGGATAGAAACAATACGCAGGTAGACCCTATCCCAACATAACTCCCTACGGCTTAGAGATAGAGCTAAAGCATCGTAGACAAGTCAGCGTCGACTCGGAGACCACAGTACCACATAACAATGGCCAGGACAACATCGATATCGGAGACCACCGTACCACGACCTTCCCCTGATGCCCCACCCGTACCAAGCATGTTAAGACAGAATACTACCAAAGGTGCTAATGTGAAGAGTGATCCCAGACCCATGCCCCATTCTACACACTAACGAAAACAATCACATGCCTAACAATCATATCCTATTAATGCATGAACAGTAATAACAACTGAAAGTAAAGGATGGCATGTGAATATGCACAAACAACACATCTCATATAATCAGGTGATTAACAATAATTTACTGTCCATTAATTATTAGGTTTAGGTCAGATTCCCTTACCTGACGCTCGTTCAATAACTTGCTCCACGTTGCAAGATCCAAACGATGAGTCACAAAGTCCTACAAGATTATTTGGGTTTCATTAGAATATATTGTTTAGGGTTTCATGTTGGTCGAAAACCAACATGGTTACAAAATACCCTCACAGAGCTGACCGGTGGCAACATACCGGTCGCAGCTCTATGGGGAAGACTGGCGACCGGTATGGTCAGCCGGTCCCCACAGACCAGCCTCCCGAGGGATACCGGTGGCAACATACCGGTCGCACCATGTGCAACCGGTATAGTCGACTGGTATGTTTCCGGAAGACCATACATGGGTTTTCGACTGCCGTCGATCATCCTCCATGGATTTCCAAGGTTTCTCATATCCATTCTAAGTCTAAACTTGGAGTTAGAGTTATCCCCAACTCATTCAAGTCTCGTTTCGATGAATATCATCTCGAAACTCGAATCTAGGGTTTGACGACAACTTAGGGTTTATTGGCCAATTTAGGGTTTTAGATCAATACCTACTTTGCATGGTATTGATCCATCCACACAACTAACATAGGATAAGAAAAATAGTTAAAACACTTACCGTTGACTGACGTAGCGTGAGCTTCGTCGAACGGTAATGGCGGCACCTTCTTCTTCTTCCTAGCTCCTTCTCCTTTCCAACCTCTTTCTTTTCTCTAGGGTTTGTGAGAGACAATGGAAAGGATTTGAGGAGGCTTAAGGGTGTATTTATAGGCTAAAAATAGGGTTTAGTAACCCTACTAGGATTAGGAAACTTCTAGGATTCGAAATCAGGAAAATGGGACCCGCAGAGACCAATTTTTAGATCCCCGCACTTAGTTGCGCAAGCCATACCGGTCGACCGGTACCAAGACCGGTACCATCGACCGGTCAACATAAAATGATGACTATTTGGTCGTCTTTGGTCCGATTTCATACCTGTTTATCATCCGCTTGTCCCGTCTGGCCCAGTGATGATCGAAAGACCTGTCACGATACAAAACCAAGATTTAGACCGAGTTTACGGAGTGCGGGTCTTACAGGTATCCACAACCCCCTTGCGGGCTTCTTTCCTATATATATATATATATATATATATAAGAGAGAGAGAGAGAGAGAGAGAGAGAGAGAGAGAGAGAGAGAGAGAGAGAGAGAGAGGGAGGTGCCTCTACATCAAGGGGCCAATAAGAGTACACGCAGAGACATCCAATAGAGATGAGATTTTTCTTTCCACAAAAAACTGGCAGCCATTTTGTGTATCCTATGTCTGGTTTCACGTTAGCTTGGCAGCCTCTTTTTTTACTCTTATATTATAAAGGAAAAGAAAGTACACCTTGTGGGTGTGTACTTAGGTGCATCCAAATCCTTTCCTCCCAGGTTGAGGTTCGGGAGGAGAGGTGGCGGCCCCGTTAGATGGCCAACCCTTGGGGCTCAGGTGAATCCGAGCCCTTCATTTGAGTCGATACCCCCTTGTTGGTTCAGCTTGTCCACTTGGATGGAGGATTCGGATTTTACCGAGCCCTAGGTGTTGGCCATCTAATGGAGCCACCCCCTTTCCACTCGAATCTCTGAAAAAAGAGGATGTGAATCCATACTTAGGTACTTCCCTTTCACATTTGTCCATTCTCTCTCCTTCTTAAAATCCGAATCCCATTCCAGGTACCAATTCTCTTTGTGTTTTTATTTTTCCCACTGATATGTATTATCTTCTTCATATATCGACAACGTGTAGATGCTTCCCTTTTTATAATTATAGTTAGGGAGACTTCTCCAAGTCAAGAAATAGTTTTCCAGCAATGCCATGAATCGAGTAGGACGGAAGGACGGAATTTGTGTTCTATTGACGTTAACAAGAGTTGGCACATGGTGGTAGTAGACGATCAATCAGACAAAACATTGAGATTGACTGCAAAAGTTTTGGATCTCTTGAATGGGACTGTAGGAGCTATCACCCGTGACCCCCAAACACATGTTTCAAATTTTGGAAAGGTTAAATGTAACAAGGGTGAAGGAAAGGGATACGAAAAATGTGCCCAACCTAATGAGTCTTGTAACAATTCAATGAGTTTACATCAACGGTCTTTTTGGTATAGTTTGTATTTATATTTATGAATTACTTATGATAATAAATTATAAGTCATAAATAATAATTATTTAATATCACTTGAGACAAAGAAATAATAATAGATTATCACAATAATGATAAATACTTTCTAATCTATTAATAGATTTTAAATTATATTAATTAATTTTAAATATAAATAAATATTTTTGTCTAATTTTTTGTTTTTGTTTTTTTGGGTTACTTTTATTTTTTCTTTTAAAAAACAACACTAAAAAATAATACTAAATATCTACAAAAACAAAAATATTCGAAAAACATAAACAAAAACAAAAATTATACTAAAGACACCTTATGACTCAATTATTGTTTAAAAAAATGAAACCGTTTAAAATCAACCGTTTGAAACCAAACTCCTCTCACAAGAAGAGACTTTTTTCTAAGAGCTCAAGATAAGTAGCCCGCTTATGATGAACGGAGAGGAGGGTGATCACTAAAAAACTAGTCAGATACCAATGGGGTTTGAACTGCACAGGTGGTAATTCTTTGATATCATGGATTCTTGCGATGACATCAACGACAGTACATGAGTCCCATCTACCCCGATAATCCCATTACAAAAGAAGCGATGATGCTGTCCAGACTTTAGATCACATCTTATTTTGCCCAACAAGTTCTTTCTTTCTTTAAATATTGACAACGAGAGAGTCCGGGGAGAGAGGGGGGGGGGGAACCTACTACTGTTATGGAAGTAGGGGTAATTTAGGTAATTTAAAATACTAGAAGAGAAGGAGAGGTGGGATTTAATTTTTTGGAGAAATCGAAAAGATGTTATGGCTAAGAAAATTGTAGTAATAAACTAAGGCTCTCTTTGGTATAGTTTATATTTATATTTATGGCTTATTTATAATAAATTATTTATGAGATTAAATTATAAATCATAAATAATTTTTTAATACCATTATACATAAAGAAATAATAATAGATTATCACAATAATGATAAACACCTTTTAACCTATTTTTCTTTTAATTTCGATTATATCAAATTATTTTAAATATAAATAAATATCATAAATCATACCAAATAACTACATATGTCATAATGTATTATATAATTAATTCTATAATACATACTAAAGAGAGTCTAAGTATAAGAGAATTTTTTTTTTAAATTTTTCCATGTATCCAATAATAAATAAACTCATTATTGGTTTCATCATTATTTTTATATTATTATATTTAATTAATCATTTTTTACCTTCCAAACACATCTTAAGATTATGAGAAGAAAAGAGGATTTTACATAATTTCATCATTATTCTTGTTATATTCTATATATATATATATTTTATTTCTTACCTTCCAAACATGGCCAAGTGAATGCGAAATTGCCAAATGCCAATTGCTGGAGAGAAAACATGTGGTAGAATATGGAGAAATAAAAGAACTAAAGACAGAGAAAAATACAAGAGACCCAAATTAGCATCCAAAGGGCTTCACCTGCTCCAAATCCAACAACTGGACAACCATTGAGAATACCAAAAGGTTCAAAACCTGAAAAATGGAATTACCTATTTACCCCCACTTTTATGGTCTATCACTCTGTGGTTCCCACTGCATAACTGACAAGTGACAACAGACAACCTCAAATCTTGGCTAAAATACAAACCACACCCGTGACCCGCCCCACCATTACCTAGCAGCGCCGTTACTCTTCAGTCTCTGTCCCTCACGTGTCACGATATGAATATGCCTACATCCAATTATGCAAACGCTTTATCAGCCTATGACCTTAGGACTAAAAAATAATAAAATAAAAACAATAATAAATTATTAATTCTCCATATCCCTAATGATCCCATTTTATTATGTCACGTGAATGAATCAGTTTCGGACTAGCCCGGATCGGATTTCTAAACTCTAGACTCGGCTTCACATATGTGGGAATCGGCCACACACATGTAGGGATAAATCGGCCGATTGTGCTCAAGTCCTTAAACCATGATTGCTTCGGGAAAGCTAATACATTAAAAGCTTTAAAATTAATCAACTAAAACCAAGGTTTTGGTATTGATCGACATCAGTACTGATTTGGATTGATATTGGATTGATATTAACAATGGCCAATAATGTATCCGATACCAATTACTTTAACGTTGATAGAACATGAAAATTCAAGTTTTTAAACATATAGTGTATCCCATATTTGATTAAATAAACTTAAACCTTGTACTCTAAATCATCGTAAGTTTGGGCATCTATGATAAAAAAAAGAGGTATGGATACGAAGGGGTATTAATCGGACTAGATATCAATAATACTTTTTGAAATCTGGTGCCGAAAAAACGTGAATCATAATAATACGATACATGTTTAATATATATATATATATATATATATATATATATATATATATATATATATATATATATATATATATATATATATATATATATAAAGAATGATATGTTAGATACCGTATATATTCCTGAAGGAAAAAAAGAGTAGAAGAAAGGAATATCCTTTGGGGGTCTGAATCGATGGAAAAAGGGACAAAGAAGTATCTTGTCATTACTCATCGTAGAGAAATAGATGTTCAGTTTGCAAATTCTAGACGAACCATTTGAATAAGCGAGTTATTTTATTTCACCACATGGGAATCACGTTACCAAATATATACATGGACATTGGTTGCGATAGCATCTGTATATAAAAAAATCTAATTCTTTGCTGGGGTGATCAAAAAAAAAAAAAAAACGAAGGATTGTGATTTACATTGATAGAGATAGACAAATCCAAAAGGAAAAAGGAAAATAGCTGTCAAGAGGAGAAAATTAACCGTCAAAGAAGGGGACGAAACAAGTTACTAGTCAGGGTTCTCAGTAGAACCAAAGGGTAAAATACGATGTAGACAATGGAGGCATATTATGCACGTATTTCCTAACTATCGAGTTCCAATACCCACCTAAAAATCTCTCTTGTATATATATTTTTTATTGATCTCTCTTACTATATTATGAATATTCAGGCATAATAAGTAATGCTAAATTACACCAATCTTTTTGTACCAATAGTGTTATCAATCTACTGCTCCTAGTTGATGAATGTGCAACACCCTCCCCATGCCTCCATTAGCAGCCCATGGGTTCATCGCATGCGGCTATCACTGCTTACTTGTTAAAAAAATGAAAAAGATTTCTGTTCGGCAACATGTACCTATGCCTAAACATAAGAAGAGTGAAATGACCACTTTACCCTCCCTAATTGAATGCATGTGCGTAAACTCTCATTGGTTCCCATGCTAATGCATGAGCCACAAAACCACTCAGCAAACCCTATCCAAAAAGAAAAAAAAAAGAAAAAAGAAAAATTTCCAATTCTTGTTAAGGCTCCAGGGTGGGCATTAGAAGTTGACCATGAGAGTTGCCATTAATTGCAGGGCCAGTAGCTAGATCCAGAGATCTTCTAGTAAACCTCAACCATATCCCATTAGGAGTTGGGACAAGAGGAAAGGTCATTTACTCACTCCAAAAGCAGGCCATAAGGCTAGATGAATATAAATAATAGCAGGAAAACATGCTATTGTGGAAGAGGGGCAATTTATTATTAGGATGGTGCTCTCTCTTCTTCTTATATAATAATAAAGAAGTATGAAAGAGAAGCATGGGATTGTAATCATTGATGATGATTATGACTCACTGAACCGTTCAATTGGAATCAACCTTTAAAGCCCGCCCATACCCCACTTTTTATTGATGAAAAGCTTGGTCAGCATTCTTAACACCAATCCAACGGCTAGGAAAAGCCCATCCTCACATGAGAGACTACCATACCAGACAATAATAGTCAACCCATCCAAATATGTCTAAAGACCTGTTTAGTTAGAAACTATAATAAGTATTAAGCTGTCCCACTAAAGTAGATTAGCTGCATACTTACACTTCTGTTATTGGGTTTTTGATTTGGAGTTTGACCAGATTTCACAGAGAGAGAGAGAGAGAGAAGAGAGAGAGAAGAGGGAGAGAGAGAAGAGAGAGGAGAGAGAGAGGAGAGAGAGGAGAGAGAGAAGAGAGAGAGGGTTTTTTAAAAAATGGGTTGTTAGAAACTACAAGCAGATAAAACGAAAAAACAATGTATAAGTATTTTAGTACTGACGAGAGACAGATGATTTGTCTATAGAAAAAGATATACACGAGAAACAAGGAAAAGAAAAAGGGGGTTTGGGAGGGTAATTATGAGCATACAAAGGAAAACCACAGTCTCTGTCTCTCTCTCTCTATTGCTCTCAGAGCCTTAGGTACAGAAAGTTTCCAGTTTGCCCCATGTAAAAAAAGGTTCACATGGAGGACAGGAAGAAGCAAACCCATCCCACATTTCTTCTATAGCATCTTTCCATGGCTGGAGAGATAATGAAGTGAACCAGACAAGCTTTCTTCACTAGCCATTGCGACCTCTCTTCCATCCCAAGGCCAATCATCATCCCTACCCACCTTTTGTTTTTTTCTTTTCCTAAATTTTTTTCACTTTATCTTGACAAGAACGGTGGAAAGTAGCCATGCAATCCTCTTGCTTGCTGGTATGCTATTGCTGCATCATATCTGTCCCTCAGCAGAATTAGTAGGAAGGAGCGAGAAAAAAAAAGGGTAAAGGGAAGGAACTGAAATCTTTCAGTTTGGTCTCTGTGGTTTCCATCTGGTGTTATAGTTTCTCTATTTTTGCATTTTGTCTGCAACATTTCAGGAGGAAATGAGGAAGCATGGATGGCAGCTTCCCTACCATCCTCTTCAGGTATTCTTTTTCGCTAGTTCATTCTTGTTTCTACTTTTATTTTACCCTTTCTTTTCAGCCATATTCAACTGGCGATGCTCATTTCTCCCTCCATCTTTAGGTGGTTGCAGTGGCTGTATTTCTGGCACTGGGGTTCGCGTTTTATGTTTTCTTCGTTCCGTTCTTAGGGAGGAAGGTGTTTCAGTACGTTGTGATGGGGCTTTACACTCCCCTGGTAAGCTATTTCACATCGTTTCCCCATCTATTTTCCTTACATATGTATATTTTTGTTCCGTCACTTGTTTTTTCATCGTTCATGGGGTTGAGATCTGCCAGATTTGCTTTTAATTTTATTTATTTTTTGGATAAGTCTGCTTTTGATTGGTTTGTATCTGATTCACGAACTGGCCCTGATCCTATCATCTGTCTCTTAAATGTTAATTCAGTAGCGTTTTTTTTCCTCTTTTTTCACTTTTTCCCCTAACTAACCCTTCCGAATTTCTCATGAACCTGTGGCCTTTCTGTGTTTTTATAACTAATCCTGTGAAGTTCCGCATGAACTTATGAATTTAGAATGGGTAAGGGTTGATCTTGGAGAGTTACCTAGCTCATTTTGGTGAGGCTACAAGCACTATTTATCTCATGCGAGTGTTCAATCCTACTCCTGTGGCATGTAGTGTTGAACATCAGGATGCCTATCTTAAATAATCAAATTAGTTAGGATGGCTGTCCCATGTGTGAATGAATTATTTCTCCTTATTGTGCCTTGAACTTCTAGACTGGTTTTTGAGAATCTTTAATATTTTGTAGGAACATTTGTAATTATAAGAAGCTTAATTCCATACATATACATGGGCATCTTTGGAGCTAATATGATCTTAATAACTGGAATATTGTTGATTCTGAACCAGTAGAAGTGATTCTTCCAACTGTGGAATGAACTAAAATTCCAGGACGTGGAATCTAACTGGAATATAGTGACAATATTGGTTTGAAACTTCAGGATAGGAAGATCATCAAGGAGTCTATTTCGGTCAAGTTATCATGTTACATATTTTTTAGTAGCAGCACTTCTCAAATTTTCTATGTATTGTGTGTTGTACTGGGACACGTATATGAAATTTACATACTAGAAGCAGATTGTCATAATGCTATAATGCTTAATTCATTTTTTTTTTATCTTATAACTGGCTTCCTCTAGACCCCTGTATAATTGGTGGCATAACTTCGGTGCTGAGTTATTGATGGGTAGAATCTTGGATCTTCATCTCCTACCAGTTGCATGAATTGTTTGGTCCTAACTGCTGCTAAATGCTTTCTTTGGAGGTTGAGGAAGAGTAATGCAACATCTCATTGTCCATAGAATATGGTGTTATTTATTAATTGTTAGTATTATCGGAGTTGGTTTAGTCTTCTATGTTGTAAAAAGAGGTAACCGGATTGAGATGCGCTCTTGTTGAACGCTGGATGGAACTGAAGCTTGCTAAGATAGCATGTGTTATTTTTTCTTGCATTCAGCATTTGTGTTGGGAGAAATTATTATGAAATTTCTATTAAATAAAATTCCATAATGCTTTTTTCCAAAAGAAATTCTAAGTTACTCAATGCATTTCTGTAGTAGCTATATTTTATTATGTGTTTGAAGCAGTTGGAACTTGAGATAGTTTGCCTGTTATATCCATATAAGTTTCCATTCTTCATTTTTGAGATATTTCACCATTTTGATTTTCTGAAACTTCTGGAACCTATACAGATGTTTATATTTCTGTGGAAAGCCAACGATTATGAGATCTAGTTGGTTAATGTTTGGTTTTGGTAGTTTATTAGGTGGCTATGTAATGGGGCTTGCATACCCACTTGCGTGCTAGTTGTTGACAGATCTATTTGCTGCCCTCCAGTTCTGGTAGTTTTTTCAACTGGGGATCTTGGACATGCCAGCAAAGTTGGACCCCTGAGGGGCTTCACTTTTTCAACAGATCAACCTATATTTATGTGGCTGTTCAATCCAAGAACCTAAGTTGACTCCCCCCACCCAAAAATAAATAAATAAATAAATAAAATAAATGCATGCATACACACAAACCAAAATGGAAAATATTTCTTGCTAGGCACTTTTGGAATTAAAATTTTAAAGATTTTAGTAAAACTAGCATTACTGGGGGAAGTGATGAGTTCATGACTAGAAACAAAGCTGATAGAGGCCGAGCTACTGGTTCATGGTTGGTGGTTGATCCTGGAGCTTCCTATTCAATCAATAGTTTATGTCTACCACATCTCACATCTTCCCTATGAATGGCTGAAATAGGGATTTAATCTTGTGACTCAAGGTTTGAATTCATTCGTGAGAGTTCTGTAATTCATTTTCTCTCCACATGTATTTGAATTTTAGTATCGTTTGCATCCTGTATGTTGTTTAATGGCTATCGTCCGGTCCCTTCAATTTTATGTATCCAATTGAGCTCACTGGAAAATGCATACTATTTTAATCCCCATCCTCTTCCTATCTTTGATTCATATTGTTGTTACATCTATTGCCAGATTACATGTGTCTTTGGGCTGTATATTTGGTGTGCGGCTGCTGATCCCGCAGACCCAGGAGTCTTCAAGTCAAAGAAATATGTTGGCATTGCTCAGAGTGAAATGCATAATCAGCACAAGGAATCTAAACTAGGAGGAGAATCAGCTTCTTCAACATACACAGCTAATACTGGAATGATTGGAGAGAAGGCCCTGGATGGGGTTGTGACAGGCATGGATTCCATTGGGAAGGACACAACTGATGAAACTGAAAGGAATTCATCCCCTCATGGACAGTCTTGTTGTATGGTTTTATTAGGTTTCTGTACGTGTGCTTTTTTGTGTAACTCCTGCGGTCAACGAGAACAATTTTCTGAGAAAGAAATAAGTGAAGATGGCATGTTCTACTGTAGTTTGTGTGAGGTGGAGGTATGTTGATGCATTTGGTATTCAAAATGATTTTTATATTCGTTGAAGGAATTTAAGTGTAAGTTCATTATATGGAGCAATTTGAGTACCATGTTCTCTAAATCTTTAGGATTGTCAATTGGTTCCCTGTATTCTGTGCAAAATTTAGTTTTCAAATCCCCCATGTTAAGTACCACAAAGTAGGTATTTACACAATCAGTCAAACCACAGGACTGCTTCTATCTGTTCCATGGAACAGATATTAAGAATGATCCATATTATCAAACTTGGACCTTCTATGTAAAATGTCCAGTTCTTTCACTCCTTTCATAATCTATTTGTTGTACTCTTTTATGAGAATCTTTGGTTTGATTATCCTGTTTCTAATCAGTTCTGGGAAAAAAGAGAGGTAATTCCACATCTTTTTCTAGCTGAAACCAAACAATAAAAGGAGAAATAAAAAAGGAAGTATTTTCTGAAATATGTAATTTTGGTTGAATTTGGATTGCCTTAATAGTACATCTATTCCTCCCCCCTCCGCTTTCTGCACATTGCTTTGAAGGACATCAATATAAACCCATCAAAGAAGTAGGGCTGGGTGAATGGGGAAGAATTGTGCCTATTTAGTTGCAATTGCCGGCTCTAAAAGTGCTCACTAAATTAATTTTATCATTACATTGCTGATTTGATATAGGATGTATTCTGATTTACTTGATCTGTCCTGCTACTGCAGGTTTTCAAGTACAGCAAGCACTGTAGAGTTTGTGATAAGTGCGTTGACCGCTTTGATCATCACTGCAGGGTATACAAACTTTTGATTTTCTGGGACTTCTCCTAGTCTGTGGAATGACCTTTAATGACTTCTTCATCCTTGGTTTTGTAGTGGGTCAACAACTGTATAGGCCAAAAGAATTACCGACAGTTTTTCACACTCATGATTACTGCTATTCTCTTGGTAAGCATGGCCTGTGTCTTTTGCCTTGTTTAGAATCTTAAAAATTTCAGATCCAAGTACTCCAAGCTGCCGCCTCTGCACCTGTGTGATCCCTTTGTGCATTCAATCCAGCTGTCTTCAGACTCTTCACAACCTTGATCTTGGTCTTCCCCCCGCTTCCCAGAGACTGTTTTGAATCCTATCCTAGTTCCATCTCTTTGGCCTTTAACAGACTATCTCTCCTGAAATTAACCGACACATCCCAGAGACGATCTGAATCAAAGAGTAAGCAATTTACTTTCAGGTCTTTTTTCATTTTGGTTAATTATTGACAGGTATATACGTGGTTTGTGCTCCTTGGGCTTGAGATTGCAGCTTATACTACAATGGTCGATCGGAATACTTGTGATGATCTGCTGTTTTCTTGAACGTAAGCGATTCTCTGTGGAGATCACCTCCAAGTTGGGGAGCAGTTTCTCTTTGGTTCCCTTTGTTGTTGTGGTGGTGAGTGTTTGATTCTCCACTACCATTTTGTCGTGTCTGAAATTCTTTCACTGGCTGGGAGCTGAGTTGGATTTGTTTTTATTACTTACAATGAAATGAACCAAGTTCTGTGACGAATTCCAGTCTTGTCAATTAAGTCTTAATGTGACTGATGGATGTAAACTTACATTTGACAGGCTTCGTGCACCATTTTGGCTATGATTGCCACTCTACCGCTTGCTCAGCTTTTGTTCTTTCATGTTCTTCTCATAAAAAAGGTTAGTTCAGGATCATAACTTTTTTCTGTTGTAAGACCCCCCCCCCCCCAAAAAAAAAAAAAAAAAAAAAAAAAAAAAGGATGATGCACTTTACCCTCCATGTTCTGAAGTTGGTTGTCAACCTCTTGTATGGTTGCCAGTTTCTCTCCCTCCCTGCACTTCCCTAACATGTCTTAAGCTGCCAAGTATGTGCTCGGTGCATGTATTTATATACTCGTGTCAACAGGGAATCAGCACCTATGATTATATCGTTGCCTTGAGGGAGCAAGATCAACAAGGAATTGGAGGTCAGCAGAGCCCTCAAATGTCTCCTATCAGCTCCCTTACTGGGCTAAGCAGTGCAAGCTCCTTCAATACTTTCCACCGTGGTGCATGGTGTACTCCTCCACGCCTATTTCTTGAAGATCAGGTAGGTTTAAAATCACTTTTCTTATGGAAACTTGAGGACAGATCTGGGAACCCAGACCATCCTACAGGACTTGGCCCCTTATAACATGCCACATATGCAATGGTTAGAGGATCAGGACCCAGTGATGTGTGGCATCTTCCAAGAGATCGGATTGAACAAAATTCAGCATGAATGAATGGTTCAAACGTGTTCTTTTTTATCATTCATTTGGATGGTAAAAATACTTTCAAATATAGTTCGTAAAAGTTTGAAGAAGTGACACTTAGATCAGATGGTTAAAAATCTTAGATTCATAGTTGTTTTTATTGTGGGGGTAAGGCTGCGTACATTCTGCCCTTCCCAGACCCTGCAATTGCGGGAGCCTTGTGCATTGGGATGCCCATAGTTGTTTTTATCGTATATTATCTTTATGATGGGACCTACTCACGCAGCTCCTGATCCTTTGTAAGTGGGCAAGTTTTTGGTGCCCATGACATGTCTACTGGTCCGGTGGCCCAGACTGAGCCCTCCCCCCCCCCCCCAAACCACAAACACGTACACACACACACACACTAAGAAAAAAAAGAAGAAAAAGAACCTCGCTTGATGATGCTCTGCAAAGACTATATTTGTATAGTATAAATGTCTGTCAACTGATTAGGTTCAATTTGTTTGTTTGCTCCTTACCCATGGGCTGATGCTGATGTTATTTATTATTCCAGTTTGATGTTGTTCCTCCAGACACTGGCATTTCTGTTAGCTCGTCAGGGAAGAGAATGTTGGCAGATGAATCAATCAGAAAAAGAAATGCTGGGGCTGTAAAAATCAGTCCTTGGACATTGGCACGGTTGAATCCAGAAGAAGTCTCAAAGGTTGCTGCACAGGCAAAGAAGAAGTCCAGAATCTTGCAGCCTGTGATGAGAAGGGAGGTGCTAGGTTTAGAAACAGACAGAAGCTTTGGCAGCAACAGTGGCCGAATGGTACAAAGGCCTGAGAATCGGAGGCGAGCAAGTAAGCGGGTACGGCTCCCAGCAGACCTTCCTCTTGAACCACTCAGTAAGATATCAGCCAAGGATGTGAATAGCAATCTCATTGATCCGGTGGCAGATACATCCACTAGTCTGGCTCCCTTGCAGCTTGAGGCACGGAGTGCTTTTCGCACAAGCCGAGCCATGTCAGCCTTGGCTGGAGTTATTGCATCTTCTCCTGAGAGTAGTCTAGGTTCACCAGATCTTCACCCATTTCGTGTCTCTTTATCGGGAGCAGAAGAGGGACGAGGGCTCACAGCTAATCCTGCTACTTTCTCTGCTGCTCAGAAGGGAATTCCACTGTCAAGGTCTACTAGTGATGGCTATGAAGCATCAGGTGGTGAAGATAGTGACCAGGTTCCCTGCAGAATGGTCCACAGGTCAACAAACTGGAGTAATCTCCTGTTCAGCTCCAGGCATGAAGAGAGGGCAGTTAAATTGAAGGCATCATCGTCAAGTCAAGCAAACAGCAGAAAGCTTTGAATCTAACAGAATTATGATGTCTTTTTGGTCTCTCATTAGTTAAAGAGTATAGCTTGATATTCTTTTATTCATGATCAAGGGTTCAATTTGTATGGGAACAATTACCAGTCTCAACTCTGCCTTGCTAGAAATGGTTGTTGGGGTTAACTTGTCTCCTTTCATTGAGGAGGAAGGAGATGGCAGAGGTACAATGAAGGAGAGTATACTCTGCATTAGTGGAGAATGGCTTGAGCTCCATGAACTTCTTGTGGTATCTGTTACTTGGTTCTTGCCATCTAGACTAGAAGAGAACCTTGTTATTGGACTTATATCACTACTCCTTTGCTCTTTAAGTGGGTTTTCTGCTTTAAAAAGAATTACTCAAATTGAAATTGCGTATCTTTTTCTGTAATTCTGAATCTGTATGAATAAATGCTTAATGCATACAGATGTCAACCACTGTGCAATTACATGATAATGATTGTGTTCATTAATCTGGCTTTGGGCATTCTTCCCCTTTATAGCAACTCTAGGCACCCGGATTGAAATAAAAAAAATCTTTGCAAAAGAAAAAAAGAAACTGTAAACAAATTGTACATCTACAGGAAGATCAACCAAGTTGATATTGAACTCCAAGCGGATCTTTCGAGGGGCAACTTTGCTTTCTCCTGGTTCTTCTGGCTTTTCTTTGAGCTAACCAATAATGAATCTTCTTGTGGCTTGGAATTTGATCCCCAAATCCGGAGCATACAATTCCTAAGTTTATTTGAAGCAGTTTCTGTACAAAATCATCCTTAAGAGAGCTTTTCAGGGAAATTCTAGCGAACTCTTTGAGTAAGTGAGAGGACTGTAGTCTTCTTCCCCAATATTCAGTTCTGGGTAAACAAATCTGCTATCAAGATCCATCTGAGAACTTGATTTGAAGCTCTTGAATAATATGCAGCTTGCAACGGTGTCAAGGATGCTGAAGAGGGAGTATAAATATGCAATAAACATCCCTTCCAATACCATGGAGGGGCTGAATTTGTCAGAATGTTTAAAAACTCTTACGATCCTGTACTGGAACAAGGCTTCCACTAAGGCCAGTCCCAGATTGACAGGGAGAGCCAGAGAAAGTGCGGTTGAGGCCCTGCCTCTGATCAGGAGACAGGCTCTGAGGATTGCTAGAATCCCGCTGCAGTTTTCCGTCCCTGCTATAACCAAGGATAAGTTGCAGACAATAAGAGTATTAGCAAGGATGATTGAGTAGAAGATAGCAGAGGCAGCTGAGATGATAAGAATGAAATTGGGTGAAGAGAAACCAGAGGCTTCCAGGAAATTGAAGACAAGGAAGAGCAGAGAGAAGGCGGCTGCATTTGCTGAGAGGATAACAAACAAGTTGCAGAGGTGGGTGATGAGGAGGGGAGCATAAAGGGGTAGGAAAGAAGAGAAGGAAGGTTGAAGAGATCCCTTGCGGTGATGAAGAGCTTGAATTACACAGGCTTTTGCTAGTAGGAGAAAGGAGAGGGTGAAAGGGATAGATAAAATTGAAGAAGATATAGTTTCAGATAACTTGAGATTGAGAAACAAGAAGAAATTTGATGAGGATGGGAACCCAGCTGCATCAAATAGTAATTGAAGACGAACATGAATGGTTGAAAGGAGAGGTAACAACGATGGTACTAGTGACTGAGAGAGGAGAAATGAAGCAGAGGCAGGGAATGCAAGAATTGCAGCCGTTGAGGTGAAGTACTTATAGTTCTTCAGGAAGGTATGGATTGATCTCCTGATGATCTTGCTTGTTCCCTCCATAGGAATTGATGGTGTTTCTTTGATTAAGCTGAAGATGAAGATGGGAATGGATTGTCTCAGAAACTCTTAAGATGAAGATGAAGATGGGAATGGATTGTCTCAGAACCTCGAAATAGGACCTTTATATAAAAAGAAGAAGAAGCTAATCAAACCCTGATAAAAAATAAAAAATGGAAGTTCTTCAATGGATGATACTCTCTCTCTCTCTCTCTTTCTCTAGAAGGAGGTGGTGGTAGTTTGGGAGGTGTTTGGGATTTGGTGTTTTAGTTGAATAGATTGGCCAACAACTAAACTGAACTGCACAACTTCAAAGGTGGATTCGGTTAGGGTCAGAAGGGAAATAGTCTTGGTGATCTATCAATTTTCAGGCTTGAAGGTGCAGAGAGAGAGAGAGAGAGAGAGAGAGAGAGAAGCATGAAAACCTGATTATTCTTTTCTATATTATTGTAATGTATTATAATATTAACAGAAGAAATAAAAAACCCATATCCAACAACACATGTATGTTAGTAAATTAGATTATTGGATGAGATAGAGATTATAGAGAGATGGGGGTTGAAGAGAGAGAGAGAGACATATTGGGTGTTGTTTAGTTAAAATTACCTGAATCAAACTTTAATGTTGATTCTTTTTACCCCCCCCAAAAAAAAAAAAAAAAAAAAACTTTAATGTTGATGTATTCAATAAATAAAATAAATAATGAAATCCAATTAGGAAGAGTGATAAAATTTTTCCTTTTGAACTTCCATATTAATGATATTTCAGTTTTGTTTAATACCCATATAGTTATTTTATAATCACCTAATTTTAAATTTTTATTTTTATTTTATTTACGTAGGAAACTAGCTAAACAGTCCTCCTTTGGTGATGATTCCAGGGAGCTAAGGGGCCTCTGTTTTGGATAGCTTTTGCTACACTTCACCAGTTTCAACTTTCAATTATCCTAAAAATGCTTAGATTGCAAGATATAATTATAAAGAAACAATAAATGGGAAAGGGCTAATTTGGGTATTTCACTATCTAATTACCTTCCTATTAAGATAGCTTAAGTCAAAGTACTTGCCTAATTGGAATCGTTCTTCTTTACCCTCTGGGGTATTCCGATTCTGCCCTGAATGGAGCGAATCAGATACCAATCGATACCAATTTGGATTGGTCTATATCGGACAATCCCATGCCTTTTGGGACCTGACCAATTTTCCATCCGAATCGATTTTTAATATTAAAAAATAAATATTTTTTTTTTTTTTTAATTTTAACCTTAGATCGATGGTCAATAAACGCAACCGAAACACTTGGATGGTTGACATGTGCCACTAAAGAATAAGGGTATCAGATTGGATTGACCGATCTAACCCAAGAACCGGTACTGCCTGTACCAGAACTGATCCGACGGGGACGTCTCCCTCCTCCCTAAACTTTACGGAGGAGACGATTTGAATCCATATTCATATTAGATACGATACAATGGACCAATCTGATACCAATATTAGAATCATGAGTGACTCAACCATATTGGATACTTGTAGTCATCATTGGTGGGCCCTCAACCTCTTCAAAATTTGACATTGATAAACTTTGTACTACTTACAATAAATATATAGTTGGCCCCCCATAGGTAAAAACCGTCTCCTATCGACCAGTCACTATCACGACTAGGGCCTCTCTAACGACACGAGATGATTTAGATCCTCCTTTGTATGGTAAGCCTTGGATGGTTAGAGTTTTCTTTCTTTCATTTTTCTTAATTCTTACCTGTAAATTTATGTTGTAGTTATGCGTATTAAATAAAAACCTAAAATTGGATTCGAATTAGGAAGAAAAAGCAAGATTTTTACTATCAGAGAACTCTATTTTAGGGTTTGTAATTCAAAAGATTTGTAGATCTTATACAAAGAGGCAGGTTTCAATTATTTTCTATTATTTTATTCACTAAAAGAGGAAAAATGGACAAGAATGGAAGGCATTCATGGCCTATTTTCCCAAGGCTCAGTTTGAATGCAAGGGAATGTAAAAGAGAAGGGAAGGAAAGCGAAATTTTTAAATTTAAAAAAGAAACTTGTATATGTATAATACAACATGATTGTATAAATTATTTAAAAATCTAACCATACTTAATAATGATAATTATTAGATTGTAAAATTTATTTTACTATTTAAATTCAAAGGATTTGGATGGAGTGTAAATTAATAATTAAATATAAAATGATTTAGAAGTAACTACATAATCATTTGATTGCATGTTTTATAATGATTACGAAAGTTTCCTTTCTAACTAATTTTTTTTTTTTATTTCTCATTCTTTTTTAATTTCCCTTGTAATAAAAAAGAGCCCAAATGGTTACTATGGTATTTGGGACATGTAGAACCATGGTTCAAATAATTAGTATTGGATCAATTGATTTGATGGATTTATATTGGTTTCGGATATGGTTGATTCCGATTTGATATTGATTTCTGATAGATTTTTAGGATTGGTTCGATACAGTCCCAGATTGGCCGATCCAATACCTATTATTTTTATTTTAATATTTTAAGTCACATGTCAATCTTCTATAGATATCCATGGTTACTAGGAATTTAATAATAATATTTTAATTATTTAATTAAATAATAACCTATCAGGGGAGAAGATTGATTCCAAAAGGTTGCTTTTCCAATTGGACCAGGCTGGTACCGATTGATTTTGATTGACTTTTGAAATACTTGATACAATGTTGGATACCTTAGATTTAGAACCTTGGGTAGAAACGACATTATGGCTCCACCATTGAATAGTTGTTATTCATCCCTCATTTAATACGTGAGATTTTTTTCCCATGCCACCATTCAGGAAATGATCTCCTTTAATAAAGCATACCAAATTTTGTTGCAAAAAGAGTGATAGCTAATCTTACGACTGGAGAGTGATATATCAAATCTAATCATTGGACATTTAGGGAATGATTTTAATAGATAATGTATGAATTTTTGACATCAAATTCAATCAATTACTTTTCTACCTAGTCTAGTGTCATAGTTTCCTATGTAGTCGTGTGTACTAATATTTTTCAATTCTTTGTTTTTCCACTTGAACTTTGTTAGTGTTCTGTTGTTGATCCCAAGCCCGGATAAAAGACGAGGGTTGATATGTCAGGTCGATAGCTGGTACTTCCAAAAATCTGGCTAAACCCTTAACATGGATTCATAAACAAAAGATAATCAGCATAATATTAAGACGTTCTTTATCTGATCCTTGGTGTAGCGAAAAATGGGCAAGAACCGTCGCATTGAGTCTCAAGTGGTGATAAATAGATAAGAGTTCTCGCATCGTGGACGAATAGTGGTAAAGAAATTAGTCCATAAGCATATGATTATAATAGCATCTTGAAATATAAGATTTTTAACAGATAAGAGTTTAGAATTAATTGATGTTAATGAGGAGAAGAAGAATTAACATAGCTTGCATCCAAGAGACTAAATGGAAGGATAAAAAAAAAAAAAAAAAACTAAGGAGCTAAATGACTTTAAACTTTGATATACGAGGATAAAAATAATAGCAACAGAGTGAATATAATAGTGGATAAAGATTTAAAGAATAATGTGGTGAATGTGAAAATATTTAGTGACAGAATTATAGCCATTAAGTTAGTGATAGAGAAAGAGATAGTAATTAGTACATACGTATCCCAAGTAGGATTGAATGCGATTAGTAAATTATAATTTTGGAAATACATGGATAGATTAGTATAAGTTTTACGATAAGAAGAAAAGATTATAATATGTGGGTGATCTGAATGAATATGTAAATAGAGATCGTAGAGGTTATGAAAATGTACAGGGGGATAAGGTTTTGGAGTGAAAAATAAAGAGGAAACTTCAATTTTAGATTTTGCTACGGCTTATGATTTATCTATCGTAAATACATATTTTGAAAAGAGGGAGGAACATTTAGTCAGTTTCGAAAGTAGGCATTATAAAAGTCAAATAGATTTCTTTCTAACTAGAATATTTGATAGGTTGTTATGTAAGAATTGTAAAGTCATATTCGGGGAGAGCCTAACCACTCAGCATAGATTATTGGAAATGAACATATGTCTCACTACGTCGAATGGTAAGAAAGATCAAGTTTTTTTTACTTTAGGATAAGGTGGTGGTGTTTAAAAAAAAAATATATCTTAAATTTTTTTACTGATAATGTGATCAAACAAGAAATATAAAACTTTGAAGGAGATACTAATATAATGTGGAACGAGATGACTGCTTGTATTAAGAAAATTACTAAAAAGATTCTAGGTGTATTGAAAAGAAAGTATCATTCTTCTAAAGAGTCTTAGTGGTGGGATGATGAGGTTCAAGTAACCATTATAGTTAAGAAAAATAGTAATAAGACATAACAAAAGACTAAGGATATAGAGGATTTAAAAAGATATAGACTTGTTAGAAATGAAGCAAAAAAGATTATGAAAAAAATAAGGACGAATAAATATGAAGATCTTTATATATCAATCTGAGCACAAAGGAAGGAGAAAAAATTATTTATAAAATAGTTAAGATAAGGGAAAGAAAGAATAGAGATTTAGACCATGTTAGATGTATTAAAAATACAGATGATAGAGTTCTAGTAATGAATGAAGACATTAAAAAAAGATGAAACAATTATTTCTATATCCTACTGAATGAAGATGTCTCAGAAAAAAAAAGTCTCAAATTGTTACATTACCCATCATGACAATATAGGTCATAAGTATATACGTAAAATTAAGATGACAGAAGTAAAAGAAGTTTTAAGGAGGATTAATATAGGCAAAGTACCAAGTCCAAATGAGATCCTAATAGAAATTTGAAAGAGCCTAAGAATTTATGGGGTATCATGGTTAACTAAGTTATTCAATAAAATTATGAGCTCAAAGAAAATACCAAATGAATGAAAGAGAAGTATTGTAGTTTCGATCTACAAAAATAAATGTGATATTCAAAACTGCAATAGTTACAGAGGCATAAAACTAATGAGTCATATTATGAAACTCTGAGAGAGAAGTATTGAAACTCGTTTGAGAAAAAAAACTACTATTACGGGAAACCAGTTTGATTTTATGCTAGGTACTTCCACGATAAATGCTATTTACTTACTTAGGAGACTCATGGAAAGATATAGAGAAGACAAGGACCTCCAAATGATTTTTATTGATCTAGAAAAAACTTTTGATAAAGTTCATAGGGAGTTAATCTGACAAGTACTAGAGAATAGAAGCATTTCAAACAAATAAGTGGACATAGTTAAGGATATGTATTATAATGTGGTGACTAGTCTGAAAACTATGGGGTGTCAAGATCTTAAATTCTCAATTATAATGAGGTTAGATTAAGGATCAGCTTTAAACCTTTATCTATTTGTATTGAGAATAGTCCCACATTGCTAATGAGATTGAAATTTTAGGATCATATATATGGAAGAGTCCCTCCATTTACTAGTTCGAACTTTTGAGTTAAAAATTTGACATGGTATCAGAGTTTCAGGTTTCTTCTCAGAGTAATCCTAAAAAGAGGACAGATACACAAAAAGGGACTATTGTCACCTAAAGAGGGACAATTACGGACATGTCACCTGAAAAAAGGGACGATCACCCAAAAAATAGGGACAGTCATGGATATGCCATTTGAAAAGAGGGATCAATTATTTGAAAAAAGGGATCAATCACCTGAAAAGAGGTCCCAAGTCACCTAAAAAGTATCATATATTGTCACATATACTACCACATATATACCATCTAAAAATGGGACTACATGTGAATGAGAGTATTGAGAATAGTCCTACATTACTAATGAGATTAGAATCTTGGGATCTTACATATGGAAGAGTCCCTCCATTTATTAGTTCAAACTTTTAAGTTGAAAACGTGACAGTTTGCCCTCATATTGTTTTAATTGAATGAGACAAAAACATATATTAATGCCAAGTTGAAGTTATGGAGATCAACATTGAAATTAAAATATTTTAAGATAAGTTGAACGAAGACAGAGTATATGATGTGTAACTTTAGTTATATAAGGACGAATAATGAGGTGGTGAACATTCATGAGAGGAAGATATAACAAAGAGATCACTTTAGGTATTTAGGTTCAATCATAAACAAAGAAGGTAATATATATGATGATGTTTTACAGATGATTAAAATAGGATGGATGAAGTGGAGAAGTGCGTATGAAATATTATGTGATTGACGTATTCCTGTAAAATTTAATGAAAAATTTTATAGGATAATCATTCGACCAGCTATGATGTATGGTATAGAATGTTAGACAGTTAAGAAGTATTATATAGATAAACATAGTGTAGCTGATATGAGAATGTTAAGATGGATGTGTGGCAAAACTAAAAAGGATAAAGTAAAGAATGATCATATTAGAACTGATTTGGGAGTGGTATCGATACATGATAAACTACGATAAAGTCGTTTGAGATGGTATGACTATGTTCAATGGAGGCCATTAGACTCTCCTGTTCGGAGGAGTGATTTGATTCAGATTGAGGGATCTAAAATAAGTAGGGGTAGACTTAAGATGACTCTAGGGGATGTTGTGAAGAAAGATATGTATAGCTTAGTAGGCCTTCCTTCAAATATGACATCGAACAGAAACGATTGACGGACAAGAATCCATGTATCAGACCCCATTTAATGGGGATAAGGCTTTGTTGTTGTGGTTGTTTATTTTATCACTTGACAAATTTTTGAAATTTAGTATTTAAGTAGAGACTTTAGAGTTTACTTTTTACAAAATTTCAATCTCATCCAATCTTCACGTGAAAGATTTAGGTGTCCATTAAGGAGATTCTTTCCTCAAAATATGTGTAGGAAAATTAGTTCCATCTTATTCATTAAATTAGCATACTACCTAGACGATCCCAAGTCAATAAGCCAAGTCAAACCCCAGAATTAATTTATCCATACGTGAGTTGCGATTCCTTTTTCTTTTTAGGTCGACTTGCTCAATCCGGTCCTATTAGACTGATTGGTTTTTTTCCATATATATGTGATATATATTTTTTTGAATTCAGATCACTTGCTTGTACAAGTACTCTGTATGGGATTATATTATGGTCGATGTGGTGTGAACTCTACCTATCTAGTGTGGGACCGACTACTTTCTTTTTATCCTTTGTATTTGTGTTGACGAGGACATTGTGATGGAGACCTTATGAGGGGGATGTTGCTACGTCCAACATGAGTAGGATAGTGAAGCTTCTTTGGCACTCTTGAATTGACCCCCTCAAATGAGAACAAAGCTTATTGGTTTGGGCATGTAGAAAATCAATGCTAGTTTAATTTGGTTGGTGAAGTATCAACTTTGTTTGATAACATTTCTTTTCCCTACCTTCGTCTTCTCAGTAGCAATCATTTTTATATTATACTTCAATTGATGTGGCCCTGACTGAGTCTGGTCTTTGCACTTAGAAAATTCATATATTATTGGATGCATGACATTTTTTTTTGTGGTAAAATTAGATGCAAGACATGAGGGATGTTGAATATGAGGGTTCAACAATTCCGCAGCTCAAGGCAGACCATTAGAGGATCCACATCCCAACTTGGAAGATGAGGTTATATTTTCTCTTTTATCTTCATAATTTATTCTTTTTGAAGTTTCGGATAAAATTTCCATTTCAAAAGTATGAACTGATAGGTACCAGAATTCTCACATGTGTAAATTAAGGAGTTGTAGACAATTTGGAAGTCAATATATGATTAAATTCTCAACACACATACTAAAGACACGTGGTGTTGCCTCTGAAATTTGGACTAACACATCCACGGAGAGACCTGCGCTGCAATGAACCAGAACCATGCAATAGAGAGTGTTGAACCTGGGTCTGAGGGTGGCTCTCTGATGCTTAAATCAAATATCTGAAGAACATTAGTATTCACTGCTAAGAGTAGAAAGAGCGGTACACAGTGTATGAGTTATTAAATATATTTACCATATGAACATGGTGACAATAGAGAGATCTAATTATGTATGGAGATGGTCTGGGACCTTGGGTCATCGTTATGGGGAACTACAATCCATTATGGATTGTACTACTTCTATAATCCGTTACAGATCACTACCACGTGATGTTCACATATTAGTGGAATATTTTTATGCATATTATTTGGAGATCGGAGATAGTAAAATCCCATTCTGATACCATGTAAAGTTTTCATTCCAAAATAAGACATTGTAACTCGAAAAGAAAAAGATGATTGTTATGAAAAAAGTAACAAAAACATAAGAAATATTGTCTATGTGAACCCAAATAAGATACACCCACTAATTAACTTTACTATATCTACTTGAAGATTATGTAAATTACCTCTTATCTATTATATGGTGCTGATAGAGGTATGAATAGCATTTCGGTAACAAAATAAGTGGGACCCACAAAATGTTTCCGACGGGTATATGATTAAAAAAAATAAAATAAATCGATCTATAATCAAAATGCTGACTCGATCGATTTGATGTCGATTGCTAAAACTATGGTTTTATGAGAGAACACGCTTGAGATGGTGCAAAGGCTTTTTTTTTTTTATTGCAATCCATGATTGAAAGTGACAATTAATTTACAATGGAAGTATTGAGATCCAACAAGCTTCGGAAATCTCCATGTTAGTCCGTTTGAGAACCAATATTAATTTAAAAAAGCAAAGTAGACTTTGAAAGGATTCGTGGATTAAAACTCCCAGTGTAGCATCCTTGAAATTTTTTATTCTCACGGCAAATAAACAAATGATTGACCTGGTCCAAACTTGAGGTAATGTACTTTTTCCTAACTTGGGGTTATATACTAAAGGATTATTTTTCATTAAAAAAAAAAAATTTGAAAGAGCCGTGAAGTAACCATTCTGATCCCCTATATGGATGCTATGGATGTTACAGGTTTCAACATTGGTGCAGGAACCATACAATCTGATAGAAAACTCTTCTTTATCATTTAATATTCAAATTGAAACAAATAACACTAGACAAGAAAATACCTAGGTTCAAATTGTCTCCTGTTGTTAGAGGGACTTTAATCGTGCATGATCCAATAGTTGAAGTTCACCTTGTTCTTATACCAATATATCGGTATGTGCATTGGGTGAACTCCAGCTGCTCGAACACAAATGAAAGAATTGGACAATAGGAAACAAATTTTTTTTTTCCAGAGTAGCCGGCCCATTCTCCTTCTTGTTATTAATGCAATAAAAAAAAAATGATAGTAGAAGATGCTCCAAGTTGATCTTTTCCTCGGCAAAGTAATATTTTCTCACCAGTTTCATATGACAGTGCTCTTCAGATCTAGTTTGATAGCAAAAATTAAAATCTAGCAAATAAGGGTGTCAAAATGATATCAATACCATTTATCCAAATCAATACCGTACCATTTATATGGAAATCGCTATATCGTTTACTAATCGATACCGTAATAACTGAAAAAATAATGCAGTTTATGTAATTGGTATGGTATGGTATTGTACAGATTTATTATTGGTATGAGACCAATTACATACCAAACAATATTGTGTAATCCCATTACCAAGTACTTAACCTGAAATGACTAAATCCCTAATATGGTCATAGTGTCATACCCTTAAGGCCCTTAACTAGTTAACCCTATCGCATTCTCTTCTTTCTCCTTTGGTCCTTTTTTGCTGACGATGCTCTTCCAGAGTTTCTTAAGCTTCAGCACCACATCATCAAAAACCCCTCCAATGGAAAATCTTCTATTGCTATTCCATCGGTTATAATGCCGTTGCACAAAATGCACCATGGAACTAATAAGTTAGGTCGTTATATCACAGTTTAGGGGATGGAAGACTTACTTTTGGGCAATGATAAAAACATAGCCGTAGAGAAATTTTTTTTGGCTATGATCATTTTGTACCGTCTCAAAAAGTAAAATCTTACTTATGGTAGTTAATTATACCGTTGTGGTATATCATTTAGGGCGATGGAAACCAAATTGTCATCCTCAAAAACTGTCGCTAAAAGCCCCTTTTCTTGAAATCGTCTCCTCCCTGTTGGGTGAACCTACCTGAGCGCCACATGGCTCTTGGGTGATTCAGCCGGCCCACCCCCAAGCCGACAGCCCGTCGGCTCGACTTGGTCTCTGAACCCTCGGCTCGGGCTGGGCTCGGATTCACCGCCTGTGGCCTCACGAGAAGGGCGCTCCTTCCTTAACAGCCCCTTTTCTTGCAGTGGTTAGTCAGTCTCTCTCTCTTACCTGTCTATTCCACTATCTCTCTCTCTCATCACTCTCTCTCTCTCAATTGATGAAGACTTGATCAAGTGGTTTTATATATTGAGGAATGCTTTAATTTAATAGCTTTCTTTTGGATTTAGATTTGTTTATTTTCAACTTGGCCATGCAATTGATACAAAAGGTTTAAATAGTTTAATGGAAAATCGAACCGTTAAGAAATTGATATTCTAAATCATTGATAATATCACAATTGAAATAGTTTAATGGAAAATCAAACCGTTAAGAAATTGATATCCTAATTCATTGACAATATCACAACCGAAATCATTTACACTGAAATCCAT